>CM010616.1:34433750-34528406 GCA_003430845.1 Xanthoceras sorbifolium
ATACCATAAGATTTGAAGATTGTTTGTTGCTATGAAAGAAGTAAACATATAATATCTATATATAACAACTGCAATACCAAAATGTTACTTTAAATTGAAGACTACGGAACTGTTACTTTGACAATAAAAAAAGATAGAAACTATAATTTAACAACTACTCTTGATGATGCAATCGTTGCATCCATTATCAACATTTAATAATTTAATGGGAGCAGTGTTGAAATCAATGGAGTGAAGAATTTAATCCACAATAGCTAAAATTAAAATATATCTTTAAACACTTGATGAAAATTGAATTGACTAAAATTTTGTCCATGTTCATGTTCATGTTGTCCATGTCCATGTTCATAATTGAATTGACTAAAACACTTTATGGATAATTTCAAGTTGTCCATGTTCATAATTTTCATTTCCTGTAAGTTAGGAACTCCAACCTGTAGTATATATGCTATTGAGTTAATGATGATTTAAAAAATAATTGGAAAATATGTATCCAAAAAAAAGAAATAACAAATTAGTTCTAAATAAATGCAGAAAAGGTCAATTAAATTAATATCATAAAACTTCTATAATAGGAAATCTAAGAAAAACATAAAGAAATAGAAGATATAAATCTAAGTAAATCTATGTACCTTATCATCGAAAATGAATGTTTCCAATTCAGGACATCTACTTATCTTGAATGTTTCCAATGATGGAAATTCAATATAATATCCCGACGACAATCCTGTCAGCTTTGCAAGGGTACTCAACTCCAAGTAGTTTAATTTAGGGAATGATATTTTATCCCTTCTTTCTTCTTCTCTCGACTCTTCCGTGATTACCAAAGAAGATGGAAAGAGCTCTTTTAAATTATCACAGTCTTCTATAATCAACCGAGTTAAATTTTGAACACAAGAAGACATCGTTGGAAGTAAGTTGTGCCAAATCATCTTCAAGTTGTCCATGGCTGCAATCTCCATTTTCTCTAAGTTAGGAACTCTAATCTGTAGTATATATGCTATTGAGTTAATAATGATTCTTTCTCATTATAATTGAAAAGAATTAGAAAATATATATCCAAAAATAAAGAAATAACAAATCAGTGCTAAATAAATGGAGAAAAAGTCAATTAAATTAATATCATAAAACTTCTATAATAGGAAATCTAAGAAAAACATAAAGAAATAGAAGATATAAATCTAAGTAAATCTATGTACCTTATCATCGAAAATGAATGTTTCCAATTCAGGACATCTACTTATCTTGAATGTTTTCAATGATGGAAATTCAATATAATATCCCGACGACAATCCTGTCAGCTTTGCAAGGGTACTCAGCTCCAAGTAGTTTAATTTAGGGAATGATATTTTATCCCTTCTTTCTTCTTCTCTCGACTCTTCCGTGATTACCAAAGAAGATGGAAAGAGCTCTTTTAAATTATCACAGCCTACTATAACCAACTGAGTTAAATTTTGAACACAAGAAGACATCGTTGGAAGTAAGTTGTGCCAAATCCTTTCCACATGAATATTACGAACTTCCAAGACCTCCAAGTTGGGGGACACAACCTGCAGATAGAGCTGTTTCAATCTTCTTGTATAAATCAGGTAACAATTATTTATCATGATGTATACAAGAGATGCCATAAGATTTGAAGATTGTTTGTTGCTATGAAAGAAGTAAACATATAATATCTATATATAACAACTGCAATACCAAAATGTTACTTTAAATTGAAGACTACGGAGCTGTAACTTCGACAATAAAAAAAAGATAGAAACTATAATTTAACAACTACTCTTGATGATGCAATCGTTGCATCCATTATCAACATTTAATAATTTAATGGGAGCAGTGTTGAAATCAATGGAGTGAAGAATTTAATCCACAATAGCTAAAATTAAAATATATCTTTAAACACTTTATGAAAATCGAATTGACTAAAATTTTGTTTTTCCTTCAATATACCACAAATATTTTATCAAATATTTATTTTATTTAATTTTCCTAAGTCACTCGTACTAGTTAGCCTAATTATTAAAGTTCTTATAGTTGAATAAAAAGGTATGAGTTCATGTACTCCTCACACTAAGATAGGGAGATGTTTGGTTTATATTTATTGTAATAATTCTAAAAAATTTAAGTTTGGATTTTTTACTGACTTAATAGAAAAGTTAATTAAAAATATAGAAAACTAAACATCAAACATCGTCAAAAATAAAAAACCACTCTCAATTCACAAAGTAGAAGAAGAGTAAGAAGGAAAAAAAAAAGGTCCCATACCTCTTTAAGCAACAGGGATTGTTGCATTTGGCACTCCTCGTCAGTACCCAAACCAGACAATTTCAACTTCTTCAAGACAGGACATTTCACTTTATGTTTACCAGGGTAGAAGTTTCTAAGTTTTGGTAGCCATAACAGTTCCAAGGAGGTCAATTTAGGAAAGCAAAATCTAACAGGCACTTCTTGTGCTGATACTCCCTCATTCGCAAACAGATTTTTCAGACTCTCACAAGATGTGACGCTCAAATTTTGTAGGTTTGAAAAGGACAATTCTCTTGGTTGAGTTGTTGCTGCTAAGGAATTTCCTTCTTCAGGAATTATTCCTTGGAGATTAAATATTTCTTCTAAAGAGTCACAATCAGAAACTTCTAGAGACTCTAGGCTCAATAACCTTTCACACATATTCTTCGATGGGAACAGGGTCAACAACTTCCTGCAACCATTAACTTTCAATGATTTTAATTTGCGAAAGGAATCCCAATCAAGTTGATTGTGCCATATCATCTTCAAGTTGTCCATGTCTTCAATCTCCATTACCTCTAAGTTTGGAACTCTAATCTGTAGTATATATGCAATTGAGTTAAAGATGATTCAAAAAATAATTGGAAAATATATATCCAAAAAATAAAGAAACAACAAATCAGTTCTTACTAAATGGAGAAAAGGTCAATTAAATTAACATTAGAAAGCTTCTATAATAGGAAAGTTAACAAAAATATAAACAAGTAGAAGATATAAATCTAAGTAAATCTATGTACCTTATCATCGAAAATGAATGTTTCCAATTCAGGACATTTATTTATCGTGAATGTTTCCAATGATGGAAATTCAATATAATATCCCGACGACAATCCTGTCAGCTTTGCAAGGGTACTCAGCTCCAAGTACTTTAATTTGGGGAATGATATTTTATCCCTCCTTTCTTCTTTTCTTGACTCATCTGTGATTACCATAGAAGATGGAAAGAGCACTTTTAAATTACGACAACCTACTATACTCAACCGAGTTAAATTTTGAACACAAGAAGACATCGTTGGAAGTAAGTTGTGCCAAATCCTTTCCACATGAATGTTACGAACTTCCAAGACCTCCAAGTTGGGGGACACAACCTGCAGATAGAGCTGTTTCAATCTTCTTGTATAAATCAGGTAACAATAATTTATCATGATGTATACAAGAGATGCCATAAGATTTGAAGATTGTTTGTTGCTATGAAAGAAGTAAACGTATAATATCTATATATAACAATTTAGGAAAGCAAAATATAACAGGCACTTCTTGTGCTGATTCTCCCTTATTCGCAAACAGATTTTTCAGACTCTTACAAAATCTGACACTCAAATTTTGTTGGTTTGAAAAGGACAATTCTCTTGATTTAGTTGTTGCTGCTGAGGAATTTCCTTCTTCAGGAATTATTCCTTGGAGATTAAATATTTCTTCTAAAGAGACACAACCAAAAACTTTTAGAGACTCTAGGCTCAATAACCTTTCACACATATTCTTCGATGGAAACAGAGTCAATAGCTTGTCGCAACTAAATCAAATTGACTAAAATTTAATCCACAATAGCTAAAATTAAAAATATTGAAGAATTTAATCCACAATAGCTAAAATTAAAAATATTTCTTTAAACATTTTATGAAAATCGAATTGATTAAGAATTTAATAAAAACAACCACTCACAATACTAAATAAATTTAACAAAAATATAAATAAATTAACATTAGAAAGCTTCTATAATAGGAAAGTTAACAAAAATATAAATAAAGAGGAAATATATATTAATTAATCTATGTACCTTATCATCGAAAATGAATGTCTTCAATTCAGGACAGTTACATATCGTAAATTTTTTCAATGATGAAAATTCAATAGAATATCCTGACCATAATCTTGTCAGCTTTGCAAGGCTTTTTATCTTCAAGAAGTTTAATTTAGGGAATGATTGAGTTGTTGCTGCTGAAGAATTTCCTTCTTCAGGAATTATTCCTTGGAGATTAAATATTTCTTCTAAAGAGTCACAACTAGTAACTTCTAGAGACTCTAGGCTCAATAACCTTTCACACATATTCTTCGATGGAAACAGAGTCAACAACTTCCGGCATCTAGTAACTTGCATAGATTTTAATTGGCGAAAGGAATCCCCATCAAGTTGATTGTGCCATATCATCTTCAAGTTGTTGATGCAGTAAATTTTCATTCTCTCTAAATTAGGAACTCTAACCTGCAGTATATACACTATTGAGTTAATGATGATTCAAAAAATAATTGGAAAATATATATCCAAAAAATAAAGAAACAACAAATCAGTTCTTACTAAATGGAGAAAATGTCAATTAAATTAACATTAGAAAGCTTCTGTAATAGGAAAGTTAACAAAAATATAGATAAAGAGGAAATATAAATTAATGAATCTATGTACCTTATCATCGAAAATGAATGTCTCCAATTCAGGACAGTTCCATATCATGAATGTTTTCAATGATGGAAATTCAATAGAATATCCTGACCATAATCTTGTCAGCTTTCCAAGGTTTTTCAGCTCCAAGTAGTTTAATTTAGGGAATGATATTGTATCCCTCCTTTCTTCTTTTCTCGACTCTTCCTTAATTACCGTAGAAGATGAAAAGAGCTCTTTTAAATTATCACAGTCTACTATAATCAACTCAGTTAAATTTTGAACACAAGAGGACATCATTGGAAGTAAGTTGTGCCAAATCTTCTCGACAGGAATTCCAGTAACATCCAAGATCTCCAAGTTGGGGGACACAACCTGCAGATAGTGCAGTTTTAATCTTCTTGGATAAATCAGTTTTAATTTTCCATAAAGTTTAAAGAGTGTTTGTTGCTATTAGAGAAGTAAACGTTTAATATCTTTATATAACAATTGCATGACCAATGAATATTGTTTTAAATGGAAGACTGCAAAACAGTGACGTCAACAACAAAAAAAAAAGGATAAAAACTATAAAATAACAACTACACATGATAATGCAGTCATGCATCCATTATCAGCATCCAAGAAACACTTAATTCTAATACTAATATGAAATAGTATTAATTGTGTTCAGATCAATGGAATAAAGAATTTAGTCCACAAAAGCTAAATTGAAAATACTTGTTTAAACACTTTATAAAAATTGAATTGGCCAAAGTTTTGTTTTTCCTTCATTATACCACGTACTATTATTTTATTAAATATTTATTTTATTTTAAACAATAACCAAAGTCACTTGTACTAACAAGTGTAATTAGAAAAGGTGAATTAAATTAACATTAGAAAGCTTCTATAATAGGAAAGTTAACAAAAATATAAATAAAGAGGAAATATAAATTAATTAATCTATGTACCTTATCATCGAAAATGAATGTCTCTAATTCAGGACAGTTCAATATCTTGAATTTTTTCAATGATGGAAATTCAATAGAATATCCTGACCATAATCTCATCAGCTTTGCAAGCCCTCTCAGCTCCAGATAGTTTAATTTTGGGAATGATATTGTATCTCTCCTTGTAGAAGATGAAAAGAGCTCTTT
This sequence comes from Xanthoceras sorbifolium, assembly GCA_003430845.1. Lineage (NCBI taxonomy): Eukaryota > Viridiplantae > Streptophyta > Magnoliopsida > Sapindales > Sapindaceae > Xanthoceras > Xanthoceras sorbifolium. Next base: position 34,439,553 of record CM010616.1, read on the forward strand.
TAAATTACCACAGTCAAATACAATCAATTGAGTTAAATTTTGAATACAAGAAGACATCGGTGGAAGTAAGTTGTGCCAAATCCTCTCAACAGGAATTCGATAAACTTCCAAGCCCTCCAAGTTGGGGGACACAACCTGCAGATAGTGCAGTTTTAATCTTCTTGGATAAATCAGTTTTAATCTTCCATAAAGTTTAAAGAGTGTTTGTTGCTATTAGAGAAGTAAACGTTTAATATCTTTATATAACAATTGCATGACCAATGAATATTGTTTTAAATGGAAGACTGCTGACGTCAACAACAAAAAAAGGATAAAAACTATAAAATAACAACTACACTTGATGATGCAGTCATGCATCCATTATCAACATCCAAGAAACACTTAATTATAATACTAATGTGAAATAGTATTAATTGTGTTCAGATCAATGGAATAAAGAATTTAGTCCACAAAAGCTAAAATAAAAATACTTGTTTAAACACTTTATAAAAATTGAATTGGCCAAAGTTTTGTTTTTCCTTCAATATACCACGTACTATTATTTTATCAAATATTTATTTTATTTTAAACAATAACCAAAGTCACTTGTACTAACAAGTTTAATTAGTAAAACTTTTTATAATAGTTGAATGAAAATGTATTAGTTCATATACCTCTCACACTAAGATGAGGATATGTTTGGTTTATATTTATTGTAATAATGATTTCTTTTAGATGATATAAAATTTAATCCAAAAATAAATATTTATCTCAAAAAATGTATATTTAAACATATGACATGTGAATCAAAATTCTAAAAACTTTTAAGTTCAAAATTTTTTACTAACTTAATAGAAAAATTAATTAAAAATATAGAAACTAAACATCAAACAACATCAAAAATAAAAACAACCACTCACAATACTAAATAAAAATTTTAAATTAATGAGAATCAAGATTATAATTTCCATTCACAAGTTTGGAATTGTACTCATGAGTATGAAAACTTGTAATTTTAAAATTAATAAAAAGTATGTGTGATTCTCTACAATTGAAATTACCTACAAAAGAATTTGAGACGAATAATTTGTGTTTTATGAAACAAATTAAATTTAAATAATTCATGTTATTTTAGAAGCTAATTGATCACATAAAATTACTTTATGAGAATAAACAAAGAGGTAAACAAATTTGAACCTGGACGTACCTTATCGTCGAAGAGCGATGTGGGAATATCAAGCTCTTCATCAGAAATGATTTCTCTGGCATTTTTATCACTCGTCGATTGAAGTGGGGAAGCTGTCTTCACTTTGCAGCAGAAACTATTGAGCCGAGGCAAACGTCCTAGTGACAGAATGCGTAATTGACTGAACTTCATCTCATGAACCACTTCATTGTTGTTGCCGTCATCTTGTTCCCCAATAGCAAAAATCTCTTCCATGTTCTTGCAGTCATACACATTAATTTCTTGGAGTTGTGGAAGGGCTGTGACGGTGGAGAGTGAGAAGATATTATTCAATTTATAGCACCATGACACTCTTATAGTTCTTAATTGGCCGAAAGACTCTGCTCCAAGTGGACGATTACATATCTTCTCCAAGCCATCCATTCTCTTCAACAATCAACGACTCTAATAAAGGTAAAGCACCACATGATACTGACTCTAAACAGTGAGAATTATAATGAACTTTGAGATGCTTCAATGTAGGAAAGCCTGTTCTATGTAAATCATCGAGAAGATTTCTAGCGCCTACCACTTCACCCAACTCTAATTCTTCGATTCCAAGCAACTGCGAGATGATTCCATCCTCATTGGTATGAAGACTAAGTTTCAACATTCTGGAAGTCTTAGAATGATATGGCCCTCCCCACTTAATCCATTCATCTCCTATGAGTATTTTGTATCTTTTAAGCTCTGAGGAGAGCAAGCCTTTTAACATCTTAGCATCCGGAATATGGATCTCTAATAGGGTCAGTTGACACAGCTGCTTCAACTCATTCACACTGACATAACTTCTTTCAGTATTGGGTCTCTCAACCACCCAATTGATAGAAGTATTACCCATATACAATGCTTCTAATTTGGTTAAACTTGACAAAACGTTCGGATGAATAACACTAAGTTTGAAACAATTACTCAAATCTAACAACCTTAACTCAGTCAATTGACGCATCTGTTCCGGCAACTCCTCAACATTAGAATTACAAAAACTAAGGATTTCAAGTTTCTTTAGGTTTCCAATAACAGTTGTATCTCCCAATATACATTGATTGAGACACAAGACATTAAGATCATTTACAAGGCAATTAAGTGACGGTAGTGTCTGTAAATCCATTTTAACCAAATGTAGAACTTTAAGCCCCGACATCCGAGCAAAGAAATTATCGGGGATTCTAAAAGATGATTCCTTAGGTTTCATATAAAGAAACTTAAGTGCTGGACATACCAACGGTAAATTTTCAGGAAGATCATCAATATTATGTAACGTGATTGAAGTGCATTCTCTCAACATATTCTCATCTGCCCAGGACCGTGGAATGACATTATCTATCACCGTAGACACATGTTGATCCATAGATGCAATTGTTCTCGCGACGTAACAAATAACATCATGCATAGCAAACCTTTCGCTGTTAGGAGTGTCATAAGTATCAAATTCTTCACTCTCAGGAGTATCAAGCAACAAAGAAGTGGCCTTGAGTTGGTTGACTGACGTATATACATTACATAGTGCTTCTTCCATGGTGTTGAATTTTTTAAATAAGCCCAAACCCCATCCGTATCTGAACAAGTCTCGAACGGAAGCATCATTAGTGCGTCCCATGCGACTACAAAGCAAGAAAATCTCCTTGAGCTCCTTTGTTTCTAGATAATTGTAACTCAACTTTATACTTGTATATACCTCCTTTGTGATTCCCCCAATGCTCTCCAAAGGAGGAGTTTGCAATTCTCGCAAGGCACTTTTCCATTCATTTTCTCCTTTCTCTTTTAATGCCCTTGCTATGGTAACAATGGCAACGGGCATACCTCCACATGCCTTAGCTACTTGAAGTGCTGTAAAATTCAAATCAGGTTGCTCAACACGCGTTCCTGTTATGCTCTTAAAAAAACTCCAAGCATCTTCGTCATTTAAAGTCTGGATGGGGAAATTACGTTGCGAATCCACCATATTCGTCAGAACATTGCGATTTCTTGTTGTCAGCAATAATTTTAATCCCTTACGATCATTTTCGAAAGGAATTCCAACTTTCTCAAAATCGATACTCCCCCAGATATTATCTAAAATTAAAAGAATCTTCTCTTCTTTTTTCAACCGGTCACATAGTCTGTTTGCTCTCCCGGATGTAGTATCCTCAGTGAATTGCAAACCCAAGTTATCTGCAATTACTCCTTGAATATTTTTTATATCCGGTGACTCGGACACTTCTACAAAAATTATTTTATCAAAGAGTCTGTCTCGCTTGGCTTGTGTTGCGACTTGCTTGGCTAGCGTTGTTTTACCGACGCCACCCATGCCGTAAATGCCGACCATGTTGACATCAGAAGTACTCAATGCGTTAATGACATCCTTCAGAATTGAGTTTCTTGATTCGAAATCTTGGTGTCCTTTGATAGGCTGAAGGCATGTCTGCTCTGGAATTGTACGGTATGATACTTGTTTAAATTCTGCAGCTGTTTGCTTGAGTCCAACAACATCCTTCAACTTCCCAGCAGCTTCCTTGCTAAGTTGATAGCGCTTCTTCAAGTTAGGACAAGAAAACCCCCTGAAACATTGCAGGTTCGCTTGCTGATGATTATCTTCATTAACGAGCTCCGAGGCCTCGCGAATGATGTTCTCCGCTCTAGGGAGCCAACTCTGAACATGCTTTTCAATCTCTTCCCCTTTTCTTATAGCATCCTCAACTGAATGCTGCACACTGTTTCTCGTACCGTCGAGATTCTCCACTTCTTTCTTCAGATGCTCCAAGTAGCTCTTGTAGTTCCACATATATCTGAATGGAACTGTTATAGGAGCAACAAAGTATTCAGAAACTTTTGTAGCACCAGAGATAATAATTTCAGCCATTTTTGAACTCTTGAGATTTGATGAGAATCAAAGAAAAACAGTGGAAAACGAAACAGAACACAACACAACAAGGCAACTAGGGAGCAACTCTGAGTTTGGTACACTAGTTTGTTTGGATCAAAGAAATTCAATTTCCAAAATGAGTTTTGTTTTTTTTGTTTTTTGGGTTTTTGAGAAAAGCAAATGAAAGTTTGAAGAGCAAAAGGAATGAAATTACAGAAAATACTTCTGTCTGTCCGGCTCTTTTTTTTTTTTTCAAGGAAAAGAGATGAGAATCAACAAAAAATAGAGGAAAACAGAACACAGCAGGGCAACTAGGGAGCAATTTTGAGTCTGACAATAGTTTGTTTAGATCAAAGAAATTAAAATGTCAAAATGATTTTCTTTTTCTAGAAAAGAGGAAAAGGAGAGTTTGATGAACCTTGAGAATGAAATTACAGCAAATATTTCTGTTTTTTAAGTTTTTGAAGGAAAATAGAGGAAGATAAAACAGAACAGAACAGAAGCTTCAAATGCCAAAATTTTTTTTTTTTTTTTTTTTGTTTTTAAGAGAAGAGCATAGGGAAGTTTGAAAAATCAGAGAATGAAATTAAAGCAAATATTTGTCTCTCACTTGTTTTCTTTTGAAGTTTTTGAAGAAACAGAATCAAGGAAAAACAGAACACAACACAACTGAGAAACTAAGGAGCAATTATTAGTTTGGAATAACAGTTTCTTGAGATCAAATAAAACTAAAATGCAAAAGGAATTTCTTCAGAGAATTGCAAAGTCAAGTCCAAAAAATCTAGAGAATAAAATTAAAGCAAATATGAGGAAAATAATAAGAGAGTAAAGGTTTTTTATTTTTTTATTTTTTTATTTTGCAATATTTTTTATGAAAAATAATTAAAAAAGATGTCTCTTTAATGACTCTTTAGTCAGCTAAAACGACAAACACCAACAGCACACCTAGCTACATTTTTATTATATGGTTTCAATTGTCTGCCAAACAAACCATTATAGGTAATAAATTTACGTATTAAATTTATTGTATTCAGATAAATTCTTAATTCAATTGATATAAATTTTAAAAAAAAATTGAACCAAAGAAAAAGAAACTGCATATGGTACTCTCTTACTTTATTAAAGCCATTAATTTTTTATTTTTTTTTAACATTATTGGTGGACATGAATCACATGATGATGATATACCTTCCTTTTAATATTATCAGTTTCAATTGTTGTATAGCTCTTTTTTAGAAACCACAAAATTATGATAACGATTGAGATATTTACAGAATTTGGAAAACTCAGCAGACAGAAAATGGACGTGTGAAAACGTACAACAAGCGTGTGGAATTTTCAACCTCTCAAATGTAAATTATTGAGATAGACTTGGTCAGTGGCCGACAAAAGAACCCGCCTTACTTTATTAAAGTCACTGTCAACATTAATGGTGGTAGATATGAATCATGATTCATGCTCATGACTTTGAATTGATAAACAATGTTAGAATTACATTTTTTTTTTTTATAAACAATGTTAGAATTTTATATTTATATAATTATATAAAAATTAAAATTTAATAACTTAAAAAATTTTAAAATCTCTAACCACAAAAATAAATAACCTTATATTCTCATCGTTATAATTATTAATAATGTTATATGGTTGAAGTTAACACCTATGACCTAACCTAAGGAACACATGTTAATCACCTAAAGTTGAATAGCAAATTTATATTTATTCTTTTTTTATTTTTAAATTTAACATATTTACGGATTAAAGAATTATCGAGATCAATCGAGATTAAATTATATAAGTACGGTTTAGACAGCTACTCTCAACAACGGGTGACGAGAACTACTAAAACCAACAATCTCTTACATATGGACATATATTAATATTTTTTATATTATATACATAATAATATTTTTATTCTTACTGAAATTATCTTTAAGGATTGTTATGAGCTTCTTAATCGGAACGAGTCTCGTGTTCGTCATGAAGAGAAAAACTTAATCAGAATAGTTATTTAAATAATGTGTTGATATATTTACTAATTGATATATTATTAGTTTTGATAGAAGATAATATGTTTAACATTATTCAAGAAATATTCTGTTTTGAGTCATTTAAATTTTGTCAATATTATTAGTATTATACTTGTATATGTATACATAAATATCTAATGCATGGTGGATGATAGACAAGCTGATTTAATTTATATAGTTCTACAATTGCTTGCTGTGGTTCAAAAGAGAAAACAGAACAGAATAAGACAATTATAAAGTAAAAATTTACTCAATTTTTGAGATCAGATCAATTAAAATGAGAAAAAAAGGTGTTTTTAGTAACTGTCATAAGTTAATAGAAATAGTCACAATAATAATATTGAAATTAAAAATTGATAAAATTTATAATACGTTATATCTTCTCACGTATAATTTGGATATAAGAGAAATTCTGAATATATATCAGACAATCTTTACCTCTCACGTATAATATGAATATAATAATAAATAATGGACACAAAGACTCTCTCCCTATTACGTGATGTGAACATAAATAATAAATCAATAGAAGAACAGAGAGAGGGAAGGTTTGAACCTCCAATTTTTTTTTTTTTTTTTTTAAGGGCGAAACCTCCAATTTCTAATACTATATAAAATTATTCACTTTACAAAATTATTGTAAAATATAAGGAAAAACAATAGAGAAAAATAACTTTTAGTCATCTAAAACGACAAAACACCATTGACATCGACAATCCACGCAACTACATTTTGATTGTGTGATTTGAATTATCTGCCAAATCATTTTCAAAAAGTTTGAAAGATATATATTTTTTTTCATCACTTTGACATGTATAAAATAAATAGTTTGACATTTCTTTATTTTTTTTACAACATTTTTAAATTAATTATTTTTTTTTATATTTTTTATATTGAAATGGCGATTCCATTGTTTATAGTCTAAAAGAAGAGTAGCAAGAGATTTTTCAGACCATGATAAATATTTTTCTTCTTTTTCTTTAAATATTTCTAACTTCAAATAATTTATCTATGCAATTTTTGAATTCAATTAGCTTAACTGTCTGTTTTGTTAATTAATGGGCAAAAACATTTATGCATACATACAAATTTCACACAACTATTAACGTAAATGACCTGAGTCATACAGAATCAAAATGGGTCAACGAACTTTTTTTTTTTTTTTACATTGGACAATGGTGGTGAATAAATACTTGACCACCATTCAAACCTTTCTATTGCGTGGTCCAATGTAATTTTCCCTTATATTAAATACATTATAAAAATCTACTTACCAGTACACCAAAATACACACCCAATCTCATTACCAAAATTGATATATCAAAACTAATTCTTAAAGGTCACTAGTTCAAACTCTTACGTGCCCAGATCAGTTGGTATATAAATTATCAGTCGGCATCTCGATTTTCGATCTTTGCTTTGTCTCTTCTCTTCTGTATGAACAAACCCTTTTTCTCATTTTCGTTTATCTCATCTCAATAATTGTTGTTTCGTCAAACTTAACTTTTGCTTCCTAATTGCTCTGTTCATTTCTCTTCTGTTTTCCTTCGATCTCATCTCTTTTTCAACAAAAACCAAAGAAAAAAGAAAGAAAAAAAAGTGAGAGAGACAAGCAGGCCGGCCCATGATATATTGTGGTCCTGGGCAAAAGAAAATAAAAATTAGGCCATTGACAGAGTCGGCCCATATTAAAGTAATTAAAAAAAATAATTGGGCCCTTATTTAATTGGACATTGTGTTATGTACTCTGGACCATCATACCATGAGTTTCTTGGGTTCTTCACTCCATAACTATAAATATAAAAAGGAAAAAAACTATGGGCCGGCCCTATAGTGTCTCTCCAATAAGTGAGCCCCAGAGCGCCGGCCTGGAGACAAATACAGATCAAGGCATGGGTGGTGTCGGTAAAACAACATTAACCAAGCAAGTCGCAACACAAGCCAAGTGAGACAAGTTCTTTGATAAAACCGTTTTTGTTGAAGCGTATTGAGTCCCTGAATATAAAAAATATTCAAGGAGTGATTGTAGATAATTTGGGTTTGCAATTCAGTACTGAAGAGACTATATCCAGAAGAGCCAACAGATTATGTGAATGGTTGAAGAAAGAGGAGAGACTTCTTCTAATTTTAGACAATAGTTTAAATACTAAAATCCTTAGAGATAAAGTGACTTATTTAAAACCTTAACGAAAGAGATGTAACTCTTACTTCTTTTTGCTCAATTATACAGTTATACCTTATTACCTATGATACGTGGCATTATTTTTGTTTTCTTGTTCTTTTTAATTATTTAGCATTTCATCTTTTGGGCCTCACTCTTAATTGCATAAAATTGGGATATGTGAACTTAAAGCATTCAGGCTCTAGAATATTATGTGGTGCTTTGAACATGATTTTCCAAACTTTTTAAGCAATTAAAAAAATTTAATATCTATGGAGATGGACAATTGAGGTCCATTTTTTAATTTAGGGATAAAATTATAAGTGATCAAAAAGTTATGAAAAGAATTGTTTTTAGTTTGAAAAAACGAAATAATCATTTTTAGCCATTTTGAAATTAGCAAATTATGTTTTAGTCCTAATATATATAGGTTGGTAAAATTTAACTTGAACCCAAAATTTAACTTTTCAGATTTGATTTCATTAATTAAAAAACCAAAAGTCAGAACAAATATTTTTCTCCCTCTCTCTCCTTCGTCGCACATTACCCTCATCCTCACCCTCTCGCCGCCGTTTCGTTTCCCTTGGCTCTCGCTGTTCCGTTTCCCTCGCCGCCCTAGCATCTCCCTCTCTCTCCTTCGCCGTACATTACCCTCACCCTCTCGCCTCTCGCTGTTTCGTTTTCCTCGCCGCCGCCGGCGTCTCCCTCTCTCTCATTCGGTGACAAGCCCCTAACCTACTATCTTACGCTAGGCGGCCTACCGGCAATCCCACGGTAGCTTCCCAGTCGAGGCTTGTCCCTCTGAAAGGCTTCCATGAAGCTAAGCCGTTATTTATTCTGAAAATCTAAGTAATTTTTTTTTATACTAAACTACTTTATTAAAATTTTGGCAGTATAGCGGCTGCATTTTGAAATATTCATATTACCAGCAAAACAGTTTAAAAGCAGTTCTAAATATCAAATACTTTCTCCACTACCATTAGGACCTTAGGTCCATCCCAAAAAGACAACACAAATCAACCACAAAATTTAAAGTAATTGAAATAGACAAATCAAATTTTTAAATAAAATACACATACACTAAAACAAATGATAATTATATGAAGTATTCTTCATAATAAAATTTTACATGAGTATTACAATAAAACATAATACATATTCTAAAACGGTCACAACAATGTCTGACTAGTCTTACTGGTCCTGAGAGTCCCTGTAACATTTGCACCTGTACCTGGGAGGTTGGTTCATGAAACATAAAAATATAATGAGCTAAACGAGCTCAGTGAGTGTTAATGAGTTTTTAAACAATTTAATCTTTCTAATTAAACCTCATTGAGAACTGTACTGAATAGAATAGTAATTAATTTTTTGAAATTTGAACTGAAATGAATAATAATTTATTTTCAGAAAACTATACTGAAATGCATAATAATAAAATCTTTCCTGTTTTCATGAAAACTGTACTGAAATGAATAATCATAAGATTTTTTCCTATTTCCTGAAATATACTGAAATAAGTAATAATAATACTTTTTCTATTTTCTGAAACAATGTACTGAAATCTATTTCCTGAAAACTGTACTGAAATTTATTACATGAAAACTATACTAAAATATGTATTGAAATCTATTTCCTAAAAGCAATATACTAAAATCCATAATAATGAAACTTTTTTTGCTTTCTGAAAACAGTACTGAGATATATAGCATAATAATAAAACTTTTTTTGTTTTCTTGAAAATTCTGAAATGAATAATAATAATAATAATAATATTTTTCTTGTTTCCTGAAAAACTGTACTGAAATGCATAGTAATAAACTTATTCTGTTTCTTGGAAAACAATGTACTGAAATCTGTTTCATGAAAACAACGTACTGAAATCTTTTTCATAAAAACTGTTTCCTGTTTCCTAAAAATACTTTAAATGAATAATAATATGCTTTCTGAATACTGTACTAAAAAGCAATCTGTTTCATAAAAAATGTTCTGAAATTTGTTTTCTGAAATTTAGCCAAATATAATGTACAAATAATTTTTTAATAACTACTAAAGCATAAGCAAAACATATATTCAATTATTTCTGTAAATTTAATATTCTGCATTGAAAATCTGTAAAATATTTATGGCTTGACTTCTATATCTAAAAACTTCCAATGGAACCCATAAAGCTCTGACTCATAGGACGACTAACTGGCGCCGTACCATATGAGTGGGGTTACAGGGTGACTAACTGGCGTCGCTCACTGTACATCTGAAATAAGGGTCACGAGGCGACTAAACTGGCGCTGCTCATTTAAAGCCTGAATGTGGAAATTACGTTGCGAATCCACCAGATTTGTCAGAACATTGCGATTTCTTATTGTCAGCAATAATTTTAATCCCTTACAATCATTTTTGAAAGGAATTCCAACTTTCTCAAAATCGATACTCCCCTAAATATTATCGAAAATCAAAAGAATCTTCTCCCCTTTTTTCAACCGGTCACGTAGTCTATTTGCTCTCCTAAATATAGTCTCCTCAGTGAATTGCAAGCCCAAGTTATCTGCCATCACTCCTTGAATATTTTTTATATCCGGTGACTCGGACACTTCTACAAAATTGTTTTCTCAAAGAGCCTATCTCGCTTGGCTTGTATTGCGACTTGCTTGGCTACCGTTATTTTACCGACGCCACCCATGCCATAAATCCCGACCATATTGACATCAGAAGTACTCAATGCGTCAATGATATCCTTCAGAATTGAGTTTCTTGATTCGAAATCCTGGTGCCCTTTTTTAGGCTGAAGGCATGTCTGCTCTGGAATTGTGCGGTATGATACTTGTTTAAATTCTGCAGCTGTTTGCTTGAGTCCAACAACAGCCTTCAACTTCCCAGCAGCTTTCTTGCTAAGCTGATAGCGATTCTTCAAATTAGGACAAGAAAACCCCCTGAAACATTGCAGGTTTGCTTGCTGATGATTATCTTCATTAACGAGCTCCGAGGCCTCCCGAATGATGTTCTCCACTGTACGGAGCCAACTCTGAACATGGTTTTCAATCTCTTCCCCTTTTCTTCTAGCATCCTCAACTGAATGCTACACACTGTTTCTCATACCGTCGAGATTCTCCACTTCTTTCTTCAGATTCTCCAAGTAGCTCTTGTAGTTCCACATATATCTGAATGGAACTGTTATAGGAGTAACCAAGTATTCGGCAACTTTTCCAGCAACGGAGATAGCAATTTCAGCCATTTTTGAACTCCTAAGATGTGATGAGAATCAAAGAAAAACAGAGGAAAATGAAACAGAACACAACACCGCAAGGCAAAGAAATTCTGAGTTTGGAACTAGTTTGTTTAGATCAAAGAAATTCAATTTCCAAAATAATTTTTTTTTTTTGGGTTTTACAGAAAAGCAAAGGAAAGTTTGAAGAGCAAAGGGAAGAAATTAATGCAAATACTTCTCTCCGTCATTTTTTTTTTCGGTTGAAAAAAGTTTAGGTGAGTGGAGGCTATCTCAGTCTAGGGTCAGGGTATGCCAGAGGCCTCAGAGAGGGCTTATAGTGGTACTTACAAATTACCCACTAAGAGGGACTGTTAGCGAGACTCAAATCTTGGTTCTTAGCAAGATGCTTGTGAGTACTCAGCCAACTAAACCAACCCTCGTTATTAATGCCTTTTTTGTCGTTTCTTTGAAATTGGACACTAGTTAGGTGGATAGTTTGTTGTGACATGAGTTATCAATCATTATAATCACGTTCAGATAGCAATTCTTACTAAAACGAGATCTCCTACATTTTGTGATTTTACAAAAAAAATTCGGACTTAGGTTAGGGGTCTATAAGCTACAAGTATGGTTTTGATATCAACTCATACACCAGAACTTTCTAGCACTTTGTAAATTTATAGACAAATGTGACTCCATCAGCTATCACCACGGTCCAAGGACATAAAAAGGAAATTACACAACTACTTCGAAAATATTAATGTCCATGTAATGCCTATCTTTCATCTTCTTATAATGAAAATGTTGACATGTTAAGAATTGAAAATATAAATAAAAAAATTATATTTAGTCTTTCAAGATATGAAGTTAATATATTAAAATTCAAATCAAGCAAAACTGGAAGTGATTTTAAATCGATTGTGATTTTTTTCATTGATTGAATAGAAGAACAACAGTCTTGAAACAAAGTTATCTTCAGTACAATACAATTACAATCTAATATTAATTCCTGAGGAAGACCCTTGTTAAAGCATTCTTGTATACCATAGATTCCTTCAACAGCTTAAGACCCTGACAGGAAAAGCAAACAAATATAAATGCCTCAGGTTTTGTATATATATATTTTAGGTATTAAAAGAAAACAAAAATTTACAAACAATGGAAGTGTTGGAAATAAAATACTCAAAAACAACTTTTATTTAAACTCAAAACAAATATTACAAGAACACTCTCACTCAAGAACTCACTCACTCTTTACTTCTTCTTCACTCACTTAGAAGCTTTGCTTCTTCTTGATGCCTAAACCAAAATGGGGAGGGAGTATTTATACTACTTACAAATCATTTTAAACCACACAAATAAACTAATCCAAAATTATAATAACCATACACCTCATCATTCTACATCCTTCTACACCCTTCCAATTGACCACATGATTTTTATGTCTAATTACTAAACCCTAGAGAATTCTAGATAAAGGGCTTGGACCTTATTTATGGACTTGGACTCTAATTTATTTGGGCTTGGGTTTGGGCTCTCATAATAGTTCGGGCCTTCAAATGGTTTGGGCCTAAAACAAGTTTATACTTCAACACCCCCCTTTAAACTTGTTTTATCATGCCAAGCAAACTTCTTAATCTCGAAAAATCTTCAAACCTGAGTGGCTTGGTGAAAATATCTGCAATTTGATCTTTGGACTTCACGTACTCCATTTGCACATCCCTTTTCGCTATGCACTCCCTTATATAGTGGTAACGGGTATCAATATGCTTGCTTCGATCATGGAACACTGGATTCTTTGCTAGGGCAATGGCTGAGTTGTTGTCGACACAAATCTCAGTTGGCTCTTTTTGTGGTAAACCCAATTCTTTCAGCAAATTTCTGAGCCATATTACATGACAAACGCACGAAGTAGCAGCTACGTATTCGGCTTCACAAGTGGATAGGGTGACAATCGGTTGCTTCTTTGACATCCATGTGAAAGCTATGTTTCCCATGAAGAACACGAACCCACTGGTGCTCTTCCTGTCATCTATATCTCCACCCCAATCGCTAACGCTATATCCCACAAGCTTGTAATCATTAGAAATTGAATAAAACAAGCCAAAATCAATTGTACCTTTAATGTAACGGAGAATTCTCTTAGCAGCTTTGAAATGGGTGGTTGCTGGATTCTCCATGTATCGACTCACAAGTCCAACAGCATAAAGAATATCTGGTCTTGTGCACGTCAAATAGCGTAAGCTTCCAATTAAACTCTTGAAGAATGTTGGATCTATGCTTTCACCTTTATCATGCTTCGATAGCTTGATTCCGCATTCTACTGGCGTGTTTATCGGCTTACAATCATCCATCTTGAACTTCTTGAGTATCTCCTTTGCATAATTTTCTTGGGAGATAAAGATGCCTTCTTCCTTTTGCTTGACTTCAATACCAAGATAGTACGCCATTAATCCGATGTCAGTCATCTCAAATTCCTTGGCCATTGCTTTCTTGAACTCTTCAATTAGGCTTAGGTTATTGCCGGTGAAAATCAAATCATCCACGTACAAGCATACTACCAGAATATCTCCATTCATGATCTTGATATATAGGGCGTGCTCATAAGGACATTTGGTGAAGCCATTCTGTTTGAAGTACTTGTCAATTCTGCTATTCCATGCCCTTGGTGCTTGCTTTAATCCATAGAGAGCTCTTCTCAGCTTCAGAACTTTGTCTTCTTGGCCTTTGACTTCGTAACCCAGTGGTTGCTGAATGTAGACTTCTTCTTCAAGAACTCCATTTAGGAAGGCAGACTTTACATCCATCTGATGTATCTTCCACTTGTTTTGCGCTGCCATAGAAATGATTAGTCTTATAGTTTCTAATCTAGCAACTGGAGCAAATACCTCATCATAGTCTATTCCAGCTCTTTGACTGTAGCCCTTCGCAACTAGCCTTGCCTTGTGCCTTTCAATCTCTCCTTTAGAATTTCGCTTTATTTTGTACACCCATTTGACACCAATTTCCTTTTGTCCTTTTGGAAGTGGAACAAGTTCCCAAGTGTTATTGTTCTCAATGGCCTTGATTTCCTCATCCATCGCATCTCTCCATTTCTTTTCTTGAGCAGTTTCTTCAAAACTCACTGGTTCACAATTAGCAAAAAAGCAAAAAAGAGTAAGATTATCAGATCTCTCAGTTACCTCATATAAATCTTGAAGACCTCTTGTTCGCTCTATTGCTCTTTCTTGTAAAAATGATGGTGGTGAATTTTCATTATTTGTTGAAGCTGGTGATGTTGGTGGTGTAGTGGGTTCTTGTTGAGGTTCTTCTAGTTGCTCCACTGGCATCTGCTCTGTTTCTTCAAATTGTGGAGTGAAGTTGAAGTTGTCCACATGCGATCCAAAATCCCATTCTCCTTCTTCATCAAATATCACATCTCGGCTAATCACAAACTTTTTGTTATTCGGGTTGTATAGCTTGTAACCTTTCGAATAAGCGGGATAGCCGATGAAAATGAAACTCTCACTTCTATCGTCAAGCTTAGTTCTTCTCTCATCTGGTACATGAACATGAGCTATGCTTCCAAAAACTCTTAGGTGGGAGATGCCGGGCTTTCTTCCACTCCATGCTTCTTGAGGTGTCTTTCCCCACACACTTCTTGTTGGAGAGCGATTGGACAAATAGACTGCACACGCCACTGCTTCTGCCCAAAACTCCTTGGGCAATTTCTTGCTTTTGAGCATGCTTCGCGCCAAATCCAGGATTGTTCTATTCTTTCTTTCTGCAACTCCATTTTGTTGAGGGGATCTGGGAACAGTTAGAGGACGTCTAATTCCATTATCTTCACAAAACTCCAGGAATTCCTTGGATGTGAATTCTCCTCCTCTATCGGATCTCAGTGCCTTGATCTTATGGCCACTCGCTTTTTCCACAGCTGCTTTGAACTTTTTAAATACTCCAAAGACTTCTGATTTCTGCTTCAAGAAATAAACCCATGTTTTTCTTGAAAAATCATCAATGAAGAGAAGGAAATAATTACTGTTACCGAGAGAGCTTGGCTTGATCGGACCACACACATCGGTATGGACTAGCTCGAGTGGCTTCTTGGCTCTTGAGTCTGACTCTTTTGGAAAGCTATTTCTAAATTGCTTCCTGAGTAAACATCCTTCACAAAGTTGGTCAGGATGATTGATGCATGGTAGTCCTCTCACCATTTCCTTCTTAGATAGTAGCTCCAAGCTTCCAAAATTGAGATGCCCAAATCGAAGGTGCCATAACCAAGATGCATCTTTGTAGCAGGCTTTCAGACACTTTGCAACATCGTTTTGAATGTTCAAAGAAAATAATATATTCTTTGACATTTTTACTTTGGCTATTAGATTTCCTTTGCCATCTCTTATAAAAAGACTACAATCCTTCATATGAATATCATAGCCTTTTTCTAAGAGTTGACCCATACTCAAGATGTTGCATGTCATATTAGGCACATAGTAGACATTTGAGATTAATTGATGACTACCATCTTTAGTGCGGATAAGAATGTTACCTTTTCCTTTCACTGATATTTTTGAATCATCTCCAAATGAGACATTGCCAGCCACTGATTCATCTAGCTCTACGAACATACTTATTCTTCCACACATGTGATTGCTTGCACCAGTGTCGAGGTACCAAGCATTTTCTTGGTCTCCATCATTGTCTCTACAAGCTAGTAGCACTGTCTCCTTCTCTTCGGTTTTGACTTCCACATAATTGGACCTTTCGTCAACCTTACTGCTGGGAGCTCTACATTCTGAAGCATAATGCCCAAATTTCTGACAATTATAGCATTGAACTTGAGATTTATCGTACCTCGAGTTTGAATTGCCTCTCCCACGGCCTCTTGTTGAGCTTTCTCCTTTCTCGTAGTTGTTGAGGTTGCTGCTATTGGAATTCCAACCTCGTCCATGGCCACGGCCTCTACCTCGTCCTCGGCCTCGGCCTCTACCTCGACCACGCTGGCTTCTCTCGTGGCCTTGACTTTCTTCCTTCTCCTTCAGTTGCATCTTGAGGAGTTGCTCGTTGATCCCTTGCTTCCTCTTATGTTTTTCTTCATATGCTTGCAATGATCCTTGGAGTTGCTCGATCGTCATTTCTTCTAGGTCTTTAGTTTCTTCTATCGTCACAACAATGTGCTCAAATTTTGGATCCAATGATCGGAGTATCTTCTCTATTATTCTTACATCTTCTAACTTTTCACCATTTCTTTTCAATTGGTTAGAAACAGCTGCTACTCTTGAGAAATAATCTGAAATAGATTCAGATGCTTTCATGTGTAAGGATTCGAATTCACCTCTTAATGTTTGGAGACGGACCTTCTTTACCTTTTCGACTCCTTTGTAAGAGATTTGCAACTTCTCCCACGCTTGCTTAGCGGAGCTTGCACTCGAAATCTTCTCAAAACCATCATCATCTAAGGCTTGATAGATGAGATAGAGAGCCTTCTTGTCTCTCTTCCTTGAGTCTTTTAAACTATCCTTTTGAGTTTGGGATAGAGTTGACTCATCTTCTGGTTCGGTGTAGCCTTTCTCTACGACCTCCCAGACATCGTGTGCTCCAAGGAGAGTCTTCATCTTGATACTCCAATTATCATAGTTTTCGTTCTTGAGTGTTGGAACTTGAAACGACGCCATACCATTAGCCATAACTCTCAATATAGTGAGAATTTCGAAATTCTGACTACACGGATGAACTCAGAACGTCGAAAAACCTTAAGATGAACTCAGACAAAAAAATCGATTTTTATGGTCAAAGTCAAAGTCAACGGTCAACCTAACCTGGTCAACAGTCAACGGCTTGGAGGCTCGGTCAGCGGCTCGGTCAACAAGCTTAGTGGCTCGGTCAACTCGGCTCCAACTTGGCTGGACTCACTTCCAACTCGGCTGACTCGGCTTGAACTCGGCTTGGACTCGGTGAGTTAACTCACTCTCTGGCAGCAAACTTCCGGCGGCCCGTGGCGGCTCGTTTGAACTCCGATCGGGGCGATTTTTGTGGCGTCGGCTTCGTCTCGTTGAGAACTTCAATTTGGATATGCTATAGTGCACACCTTCGAACTCGGCTCTGATACCACTTTGTTGGAAATAAAATACTCAAAAACAACTTTTATTTAAACTCAAAACAAATATTACAAGAACACTCTCACTCAAGAACTCACTCACTCTTTACTTCTTCTTCACTCACTTAGAAGCTTTGCTTCTTCTTGATGCCTAAACCAAAATGGGGAGGGAGTATTTATACTACTTACAAATCATTTTAAACCACACAAATAAACTAATCCAAAATTATAATAACCATACACCTCATCATTCTACATCCTTCTACACCCTTCCAATTGACCACATGATTTTTATGTCTAATTACTAAACCCTAGAGAATTCTAGATAAAGGGCTTGGACCTTATTTATGGACTTGGACTCTAATTTATTTGGGCTTGGGTTTGGGCTCTCATAATAGTTCGGGCCTTCAAATGGTTTGGGCCTAAAACAAGTTTATACTTCAACAGGAAGTAATAGGTTGATGATTGATTGATTCTTATCTCATCGACGCCAAAAACAACAACCTTACTCCTTTAGTGCATCAACATTTTGAACATTAAATTCATTAAGCAAAGCAGTGGAAGAAATAGTAGACGTAGGTTTCACCTCCAAATTATCCAACCCCATGTATGTCACCACACCCTTTACGAAACTCCCTCTACATTTGAACCGCCAGTAGTACTTGTGCTTGCAGGAGCAGAATCAACAAAGAAACCCTCAGTGGTCATTTTTCTCCTGCAATGAGGACACATAGTTTGAGAATAAGACAAATGTGTTTAAAGTCATAAGAACATACGTAGACCTTCCTGGTCATGGACTGATCAGACAGCAAAAGTGGGGTTCATGGGCAGATAGAGGAGATGGGGGATTTAGCCGAGAGGTCTTGTTTTGGTGTTGTTGAATGTAGGTTTCACTCAAATCCTCAAGGCTCTTATAAAGGTCACTCAAAACACCCCATTGCCTTTCTTTTTTAAGATACTAACAACTGTGGCAACTGGTAAAGAGAGAAGATTAAAAAGAGAATCTACAAAGTTTTTGCCAGCCTCAGCAAAGAGAACTTTTTGATTACTTGAGTCAATTAGAAGCTTCAATTTCACTTGAGAGGAGGCTGCTGCTGCTGCTGCTAGCACTGCTGCCATGTCTGATTTTGGTGTCTCAATTTATAAACAAATTTTGGTTTATATATATATATCATGAAGCTGACCAGGCTCCAGTACATGCACCATGAAGATAAATGGTTGGCTGCACCTGCATGCATTCATGCGCGCGAATGTGCATGGTAGAGAAAATTTGACCTTTGAATAATGACATTAAATATCATGGATGGTGGGAATAGGTAGAAATTGGAAAACAGCACCTCATCATTCAATTCACTCTTGAACATTACTGGCGTATGTAACACATCAGGATTAATTGCATGGCCCCGGCAATATTTTTGAATTCAACATCAGTTATCTTATCTCTAGTATAAATTTAAGGGCAAATAACATCCACAGCCCCTAAGGTTTGTTCTTCTACAATTGAAAACAATCTTTGAGTTTATGAGTAAAGACTTTCCCTGCTGTTGGTCAAATTTCATCTAATATAACGGTTGATCAGATTTAACTGTAAAATGACCAAAATACACCTAACGTTTAGAAAATAGATCAAAATAGTCCTTCTGTTAAAACAAAGGTTAGTCAAAATGAGTTGATTGAGGATATAATTGTCATTACGTTAAGAAACTGTTAGGATTGTGACATGTGTATTTAATTTAAAAAAATAATAAAAAATTAATTTTTTTAAAAAGAACAAATAATTTTCTTAAAAAAAATATTGGTGGATGGAGATTGATCTAGATCTCCATTTATCCAAGAAAAAAAAATAAAAATAAAAAATAAAAAATGGTTTACTCCAGCGATGGTGGTGGCCATTGCTGGAAGCGACGACGATTGCCAGCGCTAGCCAGGCGACAGCCATAGCTGGAGAAGTGGCCATCGCCAGAAGCGACGGCCATCGTCGGCGCTGGCTCCAGTGATGGCCATCACTGGATCTCATCTAGCGATGGCCATCGCTGGACATCTAGCCACCATCGCTGGAGATCCCAACAATGGTGGCTGGGTTCAGTTTTCATTTTTTGTTTTTTTTTTCTTCAATTCGTTTTTTTTTTCTCTTCATTTGGTGTGGAGATCCAATTCTAGATTGGATCTTCACCTAAAGTTCTTTTTTTTTAAAAAAAAAATTCCTTTTAATGTTTTTTAAAAAAAATATAAATTCATTAAATTTAAATTATTTAAAGAGTAAATCAATTTTTTTTTTTAGTTTATTGAGGAGTAAAATTGATATTTCATTAACTCTATCACAATTGACTAACTAAAAGTTGGTCAGAATGACTATTTTGATCTATTTTCTAAACGTTAGGGACTATAAAAACTAAAAAGTAAAACGTGAATAAAAAAGTGAGGTTTCTTAAACAAGTAGGGACTAAATTGAAGTTCCTCCAAAATTATAAAACGTTTTATTTAATTACCACTTTACCCAATTCAATAAACTTTATATCAATTATATCCTTTTTATGTTTAATAAATTTTGTTTATACCCTTATTCAATTAAATTTATTCCAATTGTATCCCTTTTTTATTATTTAATGATTTTGTTTAATTTATATTTATTTTAAATTAATTATTTTTTACTTTAACATTTATAATAAACTAAAATTAATTAATTATTTAAAAAAACACTAATTCAAACAAAGAAAAATTAAAGCAAAAATAAAATAGTAATAAAACATAAAAAAAACTCCAAACAAACTTCATAATCATAAAATAAAATACCCTACATATTATTTTTGTGTTCTTTTTATTTTATGAATGTAATGTTTAAGTTAATAATAAATGTAGTATTTTAGCTAATTAAATTTAATATTTTAATTTACTATTTGTAGTTAATTTTTGTAAGGAATATTTTAAGTTACCTAAATGTAATATGTTATTCCATTATTATGTTAATTAAGGGGTGAAATGTTAATTATTGATAAATAATAAAAAAGAGAAGAAAAAAATATATAATATAAGAGGGAATATTCTTTTTAAATTAAGATTAGAGTTGTGTATTGGAGATAGAAAAAAATAAATTGTATGAAAGTTGCACCAAAATAGAGTTTTAGGTTGGAGATGCTCTTATATACAAGTTATTTATTTATTTTTTTTTCTATCATAAAATAATTTTTTTCAAACTCCCGATTAAAGGCAAGTTGGTTTCATCAATATCAAAGATGTAACACAGAAAACCAAATGGTTCAAGACCAACAAGGATGATAATAATTGGTCACTTAAAATTGTTACAAATGAACAAACGCATTATCTTGGGTGTGCTATGGTGCATTGCCACCTTTCAGTTTTTTTTTTTATAAATCATATCATATAATATAGATAACTAATTATTTTTACAAATGTAAGTGTGATTTAAATAGACACATAGTGGTAAAAAAAATTAAAATTTGGAATTTAGCTACCATTGTTATGTTATAATGAGATACCTAAGTAAATAAGAAGATTGGCTGATAGTAATTGTATCCTCCGAATATATCTATATAATCTTAAACTTGCGGCATCTTGCTAGGTCAGTTATGGTCAATTTATAGCAAACTGAATACCGAAACAAAACATCATTTAGATTAATAACCACTCCACAGATACATCATACATATCAAGATAGCATAAATTGATAGTGAAGAAAACATCCCAAAAAAAAAAAAAAAGAGGAAGCAAAGATGTATAGCGATCAACCCCCATACAAAGCAAAAACAACCAAAACTTAAAGGACTCGCCCAACGCAGAAAGTTAAAATCAGATACGACACTCAAAATCTTAGTTATGCCACAGATTTTCCAAGGAAAATGCTTGTCAAAACTGTCTTGCATTCCAAGGATGCCTTCAAGAGCTTGAGACCCTGATCACAATAAAAGCAAAAAACACTTCAAAACATGTAATTATTTTATAGATATCGTACTTAAATAAATGAATTTACTTTAAATTATATGTATATGATCAATAAATGTATTGATAATAGCTATAGAGTACAATACCTCATCCGCTCCTAAAACAACCACCTTCTCTTCAAGTGAGCCAACATTTTTAACATTGAACTGGTTGAGCAAAGTAATGGAAGAAATAGTAGACATAGGCTTCACCTCCAAATTATCCATCACCATGTATGTCACCACTCCTTTCACAAAACCTCCCTCTACTGTACTGGTGTCGACAGTGGTTGCAGCTGCTGGAGTATTGACAAAAGACGCCACTTGAGTCATTGAATTCCCACAATTTGGACAACGGCAGTTTGGAACATCAGCCAGACTTTGACCGCTACAATAGTGACATCGATAGACCTTCCTGGTCGTCATGACTTGGTGATTACAATCATGATCAGACAGCAAAAGTGGGATTTCATTGGCATGCAGTGGAGACCCGGGATTCAACAGTGAGCTCTTGTCTTTGTTCGGTAGCATGTATGTCATGTTGAGACTGTCAAGGCTCTGATAAAGGTCAGTTAGGCAACCGGCGCTGTCGCCTTTGGCTTTCAAGATCCTTGTGACAGTGGCAAGTGGTAGAGAAAGAAGATAAAAGAGAAAATCCACCACGTCTTTTCCAGCTTCAGCAAAAAGAACTCTCTGATCCTGTGTGTCAATAAGAAGTTTCAACTTCACTTGAGAGGTTGCCATGTTTTTTTTTCTTTTTTTGCGTGTCTGTCTCTGTGTGTGTACCATGCATATTGCATCAGCTGTTGTATGAATTAAATAAGATTTGGTGTACCCTTTAACTTTAATAAAGTAACTGTTTCAACATTATTGGTGGACATATTGATGTCTTTGAAAGAAATAGAGTTAATTATATACGTATATAAATTTTTAAATCACCATGTACCCTTTAATATATTATAATATATTATCTCAGCTATATAAATTGATATTCAGTCTGCACACTATTTAAAAAAATATAATGATATATATATATATAATTTATATATTAAATTATATATAATTCCGCAGATTAAAAATTCTATGATTAAAATCATGTTAAAAATATTGTGCAACAAAATATTCTAATTCTCTCCTCTAGGGTCTCTCTGAAAACCTAGTGTAAAAGTAGCCTTGGGCTTTCGAGCCAAGTTTTCTTCCCTTGTGGTCGAAGTTTTCTCACTTTATTAAAGTTAATTAAAGATGTTAGTGGCCAACGAAAGAAACTGACTATTCAAATCCCACTTTGGTCTATACATATATGTAATCTTACTTTATTTTTTTTAAAAGGGATATAATTATAATATTAATAATTGTCGGTATTTGTCGAAATTAATCACTACATGTGTAGCCCATATATCTACTTCCACAATAAGGGAAGAAAATTACCCACACATATTGGTATGTGTACGGTAAAAATTGAACCCCTTACCACTGAAATAGAAGAAAAGTACTCTAACTAATAAATATATTATAAGTGAATGTGCTATAATCTTACTTTATTAAAGCCACTTTTTCAACATTAAAGATGTTAAGGGTACATCTCATTAACTCTCGCCCTGCCTTTTTTTTTTTTTTTATATTACTTTAAGCAAAGCATTCAGATGATTAATTACTTTATGCAAAGCATTCGGATGATTAAACAGTCTTTGTTAATATTGTTAAAAAAATAAATTAAACAAAGTATTCTGTGGCCGATCTTTCTGTAATAGAAAAAAAGTTTAGTGGTTGTTATATCTTAAAAGAGAATTGCCAAACATCCTGCACAGAGAGACGAATTTTCTTTACAGAAAGTATTATTTAATGTACTTCGACCGAATATATTTTTCATTAATCCCTACATATTTTTATATAATTATATATTGATCTTAAAAATATCAAATGATATTTACAATGGTGAAGTATACTCTCACATATTATCGCAGTGTTTTTCTCTTTTGTAGAAATTCTAAGAATACAAAAGTTGAAATACTGAAATCTTCTGGCTGAAACAGTAAAACACATAATTAAAATTTTCTTCTCTTGTTCTTGACCCTCACAAGTCTTAATTGAATCAGCATGGCGCAACAATTCTTATTCAACCTTCATACTGCAACAAAAAGTCTTTTAACTATCATTTCATGAATAATACCAGTTACAATAGTTTGAAAAATTCTTCACTTCATTCTCCAGATTCTCCAAGTAGCTCTTGTCGTTCCACATTTATCTGAATGGAAATGTTATAGGATCAACCAAGTATCCAGCAATCTTTTCAGCAATTTTAGTCATTTTGAACTCTTGAGATGAGGAAAATGAAACAGAACACAACACAACCGGGCAACTAGGGAGCAATTCTGAGTTTGTTTAGATCAAAGAAATTAAAATGTCATGATAGTAAACATCAGACCTAAAAGTTTAATATGATAGAAATGGATCGAATAATAATATTTAAGTGATAGGTTGATCGGAATTATAATACATACAATTCATACAAAAGGGAAGAGTAAAGCAAAGATCGAAAACCGCGAGATGCCTATTGGTTACTGTGTGAAATTATTGTAAAGTGAATACAAGGAAAAGAAATAGGAGAAAAACTACTCTTTAGTCATGTAAAACGACAAACACCATTGACAACGATAACCCACCTAACTACACTTTTGATTATATAGTTTGAATTATCCGTCAAAGAAACGATTAATTTATTCAGTTTTTGAAATTCAATTATCTTAACATCTGTTTTATTAATTAATGGACAAAAATATTTAAGCATACATTCAAATTTCTTTTAGTTTTTTAAACATAAATGAAGATAATTGAAATATTAATGTCGGGTTAAGGGGTTCAAGTTCCACATTTATCAATAAATATCGAACTGATCTCGCTAAATTCAGATAAACCCCTTGACACGATTGGTGGACATTACTAAATTTTTATGTCCTTTCAGGATATACCTTCGTTTAATATATTAGTTTCAATTTGCAGAGCTCTTTTTCAAAAATCAGAAATTATGGATGGAATTTGCAACCTCTCAAGAGTAAATATGTTGCGCGGCTCTCTGCTATGTATTTCTTCTTCCTGCTGGCACGACCTATGGCTCACGCCACCAAGTCGTGCAGCTCTCTGTTGTTTTCTACCTTTTGCTGATTAAGTCTGAACGAATTTTATGAGATGCTGATTAATTAAAAATCAGATGGATTTAAAAGGATAATAATAGTTGATGAATTAACGTGGATAAAGTTAGTTCATTTTGAAGAAAAATATAATTATAGTTGAATCATCAAACACCCTTTTATCAATTGGTAATCTTGATTTCCATCGTAGGGATAAAAACTAGTGGTTCGCAACTAATTTTGAAAATTACTTACTCATAAAATACATTCAAGTAATTTCATATCTGCAATTTGTTTGTAAAATTCAAGTTTCTCATTTTCTGATAAGTTTTGGTGGTCTAATAAAGTGCCAAATGGATAAACTAGTGGGAAAGTTGTTCGTTGGAGCTTTGTTTCCGTATTTAGTTTATGGAAGGACATTTTAGTTTTTATTAGTGGTCTCATTTATAAGAATTGAGTTTATTAGACTGCTTTATTTTAATGCTAGACCCTGGAAGCTTAATTAGAGTTTATCTTGATTTACGTTTAGTAATTTATTTCGTGAAAGATTTTAATCAATTTATATATAAGTTGGAGGATTTAAACTAAGTATATCCTAGTTCGTTGTATAACGAGATTGATATGTTACATTAGGTCTCAACAAACCCTGAGTCATTTAGTGTCAGATTTAAAAATAACAAAAGATTAAAATAGAGAAATGCTAAACCATCTTAAAACTTTATCCAAATGATGTGGAATAGTCAGTCTACTATTACTCGTTAAAATACAGAGCAAGTGTTCCAAATTGGACTATAATTTCTTATGTGGTATGTAGCCCTGACTTTGACTGCTTTTCTTGCTTAAATTAAATTATGAGAACAAGTACCTACAGCATATGTGAAAGCAACGAATTAAAGCATCAACAGATATATTATAAGGTCACGAGAGAGAGACCAAACAGAAGTGTTTTAGGAGGTCTGAATTTATTTATTTTTTTGAGGATGGACACAGGTAGGGTTTAAGGTTCTTTCAAGACATAATACAATTAACCATTACAAGCATAGTTCGGAAAGTAACTCTCACTACGGGTGAAGGGTCTCCTCACATATATGAAGAGGAAGTACACTAACCATTTGATTTATGTGTAAATGTACTAGGAGGTCTGGTTTATGATATATACTAATAGTCTTTACAAAACTAGAATATAGTTTTTATAGTATGAATTGTATATTGAATATACTTTTAGTATGTCTTTGCCCAGGTTTGGTTCTAAAGAAAAAGTTTCTAGTATATTGGTAGGATTGGACTAATCTCAGTCCAATCCTGCATTTATTGGTTACACCGGATTGAAATAAATTTAATTCAATGTCACTTAAAATTCCCGCTGTGGTAGGACTCATAGTTTTTTTTTTTCAGTCATGTTTTTGTTGGGATTGTGAAGCTTGAATCCTAAGTTGATTCAAAGCAGGCCCTAGGAGCAAGCACAGGCAAGCCCAAGTAGAGAGGCCCAAGAAGGGAGCCCAAGCAAGAGGCCTAAGTGAGGCCTAGACAGCAAGCCTAAGAGAGGCCCATATGAGAGGCATAGGAGCAGGCCCAAGATTTGTCCAGGTGAACAGTAATGTATATATGAATAGTATCGGGCTGACCCAGTGCTACAGTAACACAGTGACGTAAGCAGTGACATCACAGTGAATATGACGTAAGCAGTGACGTCACTGTGAACAGTGAATGACGGTGCCTAACTGGTGGGCCCCACAAGTATACGCGTGAATAGTGCATATGAACAGTACCATATACGCGTGAAACTGTACCATAAACAGTAATCAGACATCTCCTATAAATAGACATCATTTGTGATAATCAAGGTAACTCAATCTCCTCAAAGTGAGAGAGTTCAGAGAGCTCCACAAGATTGGCTCGCGATCCGAGCAGGAGGCCCAGTCGATCCAGGAAGGAGGCCCAGGCGGATCCGGGCAGGAGGCCCAGGCGATCCGGGAAGGAGGCCCAGGCGGATCCAGGCAGGAGGCCCAGGTGGTTCCGGGAGATCCGGGGCGATGACCCCGATGAGGAGCCCAGGTATGCGGTTCCGGGCAGGAGGCCCAGGCAGATCCGAGTAGGAGGCCCAGGCTATCCAGGAAGGAGGCCCAGGCGGATCCGGGCAGGAGGCCCAGGCGGATCCGGGAAGGAGGCCCAGGCGGATCCGGGCAGGAGGCCCAAGCGGATCCGGGCAGGAGGCCCAGGCGATCCGGGCAGGAGGCCCAGGTGGATCAGGGCAGGAGGCCCAGGTGATCCGGGAATGTGGCCCAGACGGATCCGGGCAGGAGGCCCAGGCGATATGGGCAGGAGGCCCAGACGGATCTAGGCAGGAGGCCCTGGCGATCCGGGCAGGAGGCCCAGGTGGATCCGGGCAGGAGGCCCAGGCGGATCCAGGGAGGAGGCCCAGACGATATCAGGGGGATGACCCCGATGAGGAGCCCAGGTGTGCGGTTCCGAGAGATCCAGGGTGATAACCCCGATGAGGAGCCCAGGTGCGGTTTCGGGAGATCCGGGGCGATGACCCCGATGAGGAGCCCAGGTGCGGTTCCGGGAGATCCGGGGGGATGACCCCGATGAGGAGCCCAGGTGCGGTTCCGGGAGATCCGGGGCGATGACCCCGATGAGGAGCCCAGGTGCTGTTCCGGGAGATCCGGGGGGTGACCCCGATGAGGAGCCCAGGTATGCGGTTCCGTAAGTGGAAACACTGAGAGAGAGCGAGAGTATAAACACATATGAGAGGAAAAACTGTGTGAGAGTTTTTCGTATAAGTGTTGTTGTAATAGCTCTTTCATAGTGGATTGAGTGCTGGTGCGCTCCGTGGATGTAGGAATCAGTTGATTGCCGAACCACGTAAAAAATTGCTGTCTCCTTTACTATTCTGCTTGCTTCCATATGTGTGCTCTGTGCAGATTTGCGTGTCTGCATACAATTTGCAACTTCCGCTGTGCCGGGAATCGGACCGGATTCCCAACATTTTTTTTTTCTTTTTTTTAAACTTTGACATTAATTAAGTTAGGGTCTGTTGGGACCTAAGGCCCACTTACTTATAAATACGTATGGTGAGATTTGAATCTTCATCACTAATGTGGATAAAAAAATACACACTACTTAAACTAAGAGGTGATGTTCTACTTATAATTAAAGTTAGGTAAATACATACGAACGTGGGATTTGAAATTTGCTTGAATATTTGAAATGAAAGTCTCAATATTGTATTCATATATGTATTTTTATTATAATTGAGATTCAGTACTTCCTTTCACATTGGCATTAGGTGGTGGTGGTTCTCATAATTGAATTCAAAACATTCAAACATGAATGAGAAGAGCTACCACTTCTTTTTTTTATATATATATATTTTTTAAAGGAAACAAATAAAGACTCAAGGAGAGCCAATAGGACTACCATCTACCCTAACCAGCTTTAAAAGCCAATCTGGGAAGAAGAAGACCAAGACCAAGAGAAACAACCACCAACAGCCTATTTAGCAATACAATGGGCAACACTGTTTCCTAAGCTAGGAACAAAAGCAATAGAAATTAAGGGATTTAGACCCAACAAAAAGATCACATCTTGGACAATATTGTCAACTTCAGCCAAGGAGGCATCAACACCACAGCAAAGCCTAACCATGTTTAGAGTATCAGATTCAATAATAGCTCTGGACAGTTGCAGAAAGCAAGCATAGGAAACACCAAGTTGAATGGCTCTAGCTTCTGCAGATTCAACATCTAAATAATGATAAAATAAACTGAGCTGCTCCAAATACAAACAAACCTGAATTGTCACGCACCACAGTACCAACTCCAAATCTTTTGTTAGCAATGTCTACAGATATATCTACATTCACCTTAAATCCAGAAATAGGAGGACTCCAGCAGACAGCCCCCAAATCAGAATAAGCAGAAAGCAAACCTGGAGAAGGCAGAACACAAGCAACAGACTCATATTCCACAAGCAGCTCACCAGCTCTTGCCTAGAAATCAACTTGATAATCAGTATCTGCACCATGAAGCAAAGAGTTTCTAACTCCCCAAGCCAACCACAAAGAGATAATAAACCTCATCATGAAATTTTTTCCAAAGGATGAATCCACCCAACTCAGCCTATTAAAGATATCCACTGCCAAAAAGCTTTTCAGAGATTTGAAAAATGGACAACTTGCCCAGCAACTAGACATGACCTTACAACCCCAGGTGGCATGGTCCACATAATCCAAAAACAAACCACAGAGGGAGCACAGCCTAGTACTACCAATGCCTCTTCTAAACAAAGAATCCTTGATGGGGAGAATGTTTTTGCAAGCTCTCCAGCAGAAGAATTTTATCTTTGAAGGAATCTTGAGAGACCAAAGAACCTTCTACCAAGGAGGAGCACCTTTAGAACAAGAAGAAACATTCCCTTCCCTCAATTTCAAGGTAATTTTGTAGGCGCTCTTTACTGTGAATATGCCTTTTTTTTATTATTTTATCAAAGTGCCACAAAGCTAAATCTACTCCAACTCTTGAACTCAAAGGGATGCCCAGGATGATCTCAGCCTTTTCTTCACAGAAGTATGTTTCCACTAAAGCTCTATTCCAAGCACCCACCCCATCCATCAAAACTGAA
The DNA here is from genome assembly GCA_003430845.1 of Xanthoceras sorbifolium. NCBI lineage: Eukaryota > Viridiplantae > Streptophyta > Magnoliopsida > Sapindales > Sapindaceae > Xanthoceras > Xanthoceras sorbifolium. The sequence goes on from CM010616.1 coordinate 34,468,760, forward strand.
ATTGTGATAGCAGGGGGCAGCAACTTGGGAGAAAGAACTTTAAAACAGTTATTACGGGGCAGCTAGGGATTATCAAAAATTGAAATTTTTGAACCAGACCCAACCTTCCATCGAATCCCCTTCTCCAAGGTTTCTCTACCCCAAAGAATGCTTCGCCAAACAAAAGAAGGCCTCCAACCCAGCTTGCTGTCCATAAAAGAGGAGGAGGGGAAATATTTAGCCTTAAAGACCCTTGCCAAGAGAGAGGAAGGTTGAGAGAGGATTCTCCACCCCTGCTTGGCAAGAAGGGCTTGATTAAAAGCATCAACCTCACTAAAACCCAAACCCCCATCTTCTTTAGAAAAACACATTCTTTTCCAAGCCATCCAATGCATTTTCTTCTTACCTCCTTTAACCCCTACCAGAAATAAGAGAAAAGTTGCTGAATTTCCAGACTTAAAGACAAGGGCAGCCTAAAGCAACTCATTGCATAAGTAGGGATGGCTTGGGCAATAGCCTTGATTAGGACTTTTTTCCCCACAACCGAAAAAAGCCTAGCCTTCCAACCTTGAATTTTGTTCAAAATACGATCATTCAACCCCCAAAACCCTTATGTTTATTTTTGCTAACCGAGGAAGGGAGCCCTAGGTAACACTCATGGCAAGCAACAACTTCAATATTAAAAATTCTCCTAATATCATCAATCATAGGAATAGGAGTATTAGGGCTAAAGGTGAGGGCCGACTTATCAAAATTGATGGATTGGCCCAAAGTCAACTCATACTTGGAAAGAATATCCTTCAACAATGCACACTTTAGGACTGAAGCTTTGATAAAAATTAAACTATCATCCGCAAACAGTAAATGAGACACCGAGGGAGCACTTCTAGCTACTTTTATTCCATGAAGACCACCATCCCTCTCGGCCCTAGTGAGAAGGCTAGTCAAACCCTCCGTACACAACAGAAAAAGGTAAGGCGACAATGGGCAGCCTTGCCTTAAACCCCTAGTAGGAATTACAGAACCCAAAGACTCACCATTGATAAAAAAAACTGTAAGAAGCCGAGGTGACACAAGCTAGAACCCTTCTAATCCAACCATCCTCGAAACCCAATTTTTCCATGATTTATCGCAAAAAAACTCACTCAACCCTATCATAAGCTTTACTCATGTCTAATTTTAAAGCCACTAATCCCTTACAGCAAGTTTTATAATTTTTAAGATAGTGTAGGCATTCAAAACCCACAACAACATTATCCGTAATAAGTCTACCTGGTACAAACGCACTTTGGCTAGGAGAAACTAAATCGCTAAGAACAAATTTAAAGCGATTAGCTATTACCTTGGCTACCAATTTGTATATGACATTACACAGGCTGATTGGTCCGAATTTGCTAACCCGTACCGGATTCTTGACTTTAGGAATAAGAGCCACTGAAGCTGCACCAATTCTGTTCATATCCGCACCTAAGTTCAGCACATCAAGAACTGCCTTGGTGACCTTTTTGCCAACAATACCCCAAAATTTATGGTAGAAACCTGCTGGTAAACCGTCTGGTCTAGGTGCTTTCCAGGGGGCCATCTGTTTTAAGGTATCACAGACTTCAACTTTAGTAAAAACAGCAGCCAAGTGAGCATTCATACTCACAGAAACCTTCCTCTCCACAGCTTGCAAAACAAAATCAAGAAAAAGGGAAGAAGGAGAAGTGGATTCGAACAATTTATTGTAGTAGTCCGAAACCACAACAACAATGTTAGCCTCCTTTTCTTTCCACGCACCATCACAGTTCAGTAAGCCATTAATTATGTTTCTTCTTCTTCGTTGAGAAGCTTTAGCATGGAAGAATTTGAAGTTTTTATCTCCAGCCTGTAACCACACTGTTCTGGACCTCTGTCTCTAGAACACTTCAAACTTATCAACCAAAGCATCAATTTGGTCTTCTAGAGCTCTGATCTTACCCCAATCTCGGTTACCAACACCCACATTCTGCAAAGCTGCCAATTGATTCTTCAACTCTTTCAAATCCTGATTCTTGCTTTTCTTGTGAAGAGCTACCCCTTGATAATTAATTAGTGTAATTTGTAACACTTTCTTTAAAGTTTTTTAATCTTTAATTGTAATTAAGTGTGTTGTTGCTTTTGATGTTTTGTCCTCTTATTTGACTAATAACAAGACATTAGTGTGTCATAGACTTGTCGGTCTGTGCTTCCCTCTTCCTTAGCATATCAATAAATTTCTTTGCTCATTTTGGTGGTTCTGATCTCAAATATTGTTGCTTCCATATTAAAAGATATCAGCTAAAATTTCAGAGAAGAAACATAAAAAGGTGGAAGAAGAGAAAAATTGTTCTTATTAGCTTGAAAATTAAGTTACAAAGAGACCACTATATATATATATATATATATATATATATATATATATATATATATATATATATATATATATAGTGAGAGATCAAAAACTGAACCAAGAAAACTCTTCCCCTGAGCTGGCATTATGCTGATTTGTCATCCTAGCATTGGCTAAGCTAGTACGCTTAGTTGTCTCTGAAGTTTTATTGGATCCAGCAGCTGCTAATGAAGGTGTTTGATGAAAATACAAAAGGTTTTTGTTGTGAGACCTGGGAGAGAAAGATGCACTTAGAGTCACCACCTTTCTTCTTGTCACATGTTCTTTACTATCAGTTTTACATACATGAACACATCAACTTTTGTTTTGCTCTCTTGTGTTCCCTGTTTTGTGGTGGCCAGTTCACTCGGTTGATCCTAGACATTCAATTTAAAACACTGTTTTTTATTTTCGACAATAATTTTTTTTTAAAATACATAAACAAACACCTTTACATACATTTTTTATTTTTGATTATAAATAATTATCAAGTGGTTGTATTCCCTGAAATTAATGCTCCAGCTAACTTATGGTGTGAATTTAACTATGGAGAAAAGCTTCAATACATTGAGCACATGCGTTTGTTCTAATTATATTATACTATCCAACAACGAACAATTTTATGTATATGTTACGATTTCGATAACCCGACGCAATACACCTATTGCCGAAGCTTTTCTCTTCTCTTAATTATTATAACCATAGTTAAATAAAGCAAGTGTGAAAGCAGTGAATTAATATTTTTTTTGATGTTTTTTCTGATAACTAATTACTAACAATGGTCATGCCAATCTAAGGGTCCAAAAAAGTAAAAAATTTGAAATAAATAATAAATAAAAATATATCAGTATGAGTATGATGAACTGGATATTAAGGCTCTGATAACAATTATATACGAGGCTTCTTTTCGCTTAATTATATAGAGTTATGTCTAATCTCGTATGATATGTGGCCGCATTTTTCTTTTCTTGTTATTTTTAATTATTTAGCACTTCATCTTTTGGGCCTCACTCTGGATTGAAGATAATTGTTATATTCATATGTTTAATCATTCAATCATATACGTATAATTGGGATATGTGACATTATGGTAATGTACCATCTAAATTTGCATTAATAAGTCTCTTACCTTGTTGATTCTGTTTTTGGCTACAACTTTTGGATAGTGAGCTAGTTTTGAAATATATTTACAGTGTAAGTTAGTGATATCATAAATTGTAGAGGCTTATAATGGTTCTATGATATCGCAGGTGCAACTTTTTAAACTATAGGAGAAATGTGGCATGTTTTCACTGTGATTGCAAAAGCGTCCACCAGATGACTTTATGGATAATAAAATGGAAGAGAGGCGATAGGGTCCAAACATGATAATGGAAAAGATTGCCAAGCGGTCAGAGGTTTCAAATGCTTGGAATTTCGACTTTGATGATGATGATGAATCAGATAGGGCAGATGTTGCTGCTTTTGAGTACGCTGATTCTCCAACAAGGGGACAAGACTCTGCTTTAGTTAGTCAAGCTCATGCAGAAAATTTTGGAGAGCACGAATATGATTTCAATAAATTCCGCACAATTCGAAGTGCTGATTTTGATAGTAACAGACCTGGAGTGGGGTTTGATGATTTTGATGACGAAGATGATGTTGGTAGTTATGAGATAGACACTCCAAACAATTATTCAGTGAGGAAGGCTACTTCAAATGATTTTTCTGAAGCTGAAGGATTTTTTGAGACAGAAGATATTGAGAGCTCTGATAATAATTTTCGGGGTCAGCGGAGGGCAGCTCCTCGATCTAACAATAAGCCATCCAAGCTGAAGCGTCAAAGACCAACTTTCTCAGACTTCGAGGATGATCAACTGGATTTTGAACTGATAAAGAGCTTCCAGCACATCCCAACTGGAAGTCTAGTCATGTTGCTGAATCAAGACATAGAAGTAGAGGTAGAGGTCCAACAGGTCCGTCCAGGGGATTGAGTTTTGGCTCGGATGAAGAATTCGGCCCCCATTCAAATTTGGATGATGATTTAGATGAGGATTTCAAAACCGGGAGAAGTAAAGGAAACAAAACAGTTTCTGATAGAAATTCTCGAAGGAGAGCAGGTGAAGACACTTCCTTTTCTGATTCAGAATCTGACAATGATGACCTACATACGCTTAGAAAGAAATTCAAACAGAATAAAACAGACTCCAATAGAAGAGGAAACAATTTTAAAGGTAGTGACAGTTACAGCTTTGTAAATGATACACAGTTTAGATCAAATGGTAAGATGGATAATAGAAGGAACTATGATGGTAATAGATCATCTCGAGGGAAATAGGCAATCGAGAGAATTTATACTACTTATTACAAGCCTGCCTTTGGACATCGGAGAATGTGAACATCTTTAGATATGGTGGCAAGAAGTTCTTGCTTGTTGCTTAAGTGCCTCACCAAGGTTGTCCTCTGCTGGATGGAATATCACATCTGTAATTTGTTTGTAAGATTCAAGTTTTTTATTTCTGATAAGTTTTGGTGGTATAATTCTACTGAAGTTTGGTCAAGTTGGTGTGTACCAGTCCATCTACAGGCCATTAAAGTTTTTGCTTTTCAACTCAATTCATGCAAAACAAAAAATATATATATATATATATATATATATATATATATATATATATAACTAAGTTTTTATGAGAATACAACCATAGAACGAGTCATAGAAGTTGATGAAAGCGAGTGCTGCAACACTTCAAAAGCAGCAAACATCATATGAATGAAGGCTAAAGCACAAACACTGCACATGGTGACTAGAAGAAGAACCTCCCTCCCATATCTGACTTCAATGTGTGAAAAATATGAGCAAGACGCAATGTTTAACAAACTATGTACTCAAAAAGTGCCTTCACTTCACATGGTGACTAGAAGAAGCACCGTGGTCACTTGTAGAAATGTGGACATTCTGTAACATAACAAAACATATTAAAGGTGAAAGCAGGAATTGTAAATTAAAAAAAAATGTAGAAAAATACTAGAGATTGCTTAGCATAGTGAATCAATGTGCACCTCTTTTTCATGGAATTGTTGTATGGCTGTGTTAAGGTCATTGTCCGGGCATAGTTCAACCCATGTCGAGTTAATCATGACTATCTCTAATTTTTGCGCGATCAAGTCTTCTCGAGAGAAAATTTCCATATTTCGACAATCAGACACATTTAATTCTTCTAAAGATGGGAATTCTAAGGTGCAATTCCAAGAGAAACTTGTGAGACTTGGTAAACCTTTGAGTGACAAACTCTTCAAGCTGTTGAAAATAATTTTATCATCTGTTACATCTTCTTGATTTCCTACCACTTATGTAATGTTTGTGCCGCTGGATATATCCATTTTTGTGAGTTTCGCCAGACTTTTGGCCATGGAGGAAGTTACCATGTTTACCAAACTACCGCATTCATCAACTTTTAGAATTGTTAGATTTTGGAAAGAAGCTGAAGGCGGCATTAGATTGATCAAACTGTGACACTCGGATACTCCTAGTTTCTCAAGATTTTGAAGAATTAAGTCCAATTTGGAGTCTTATTTCCACATGTACTTCAGATTCTCAAGCCATCGAAGATCTAATTTTTTCAGTTTTGTAAGTGTTATTGTCTGTGCTCCTGTGTTTGGTCAAGATCTCTTTGTATGAATCACGGAAAAGTGAAAGCTCATCCAGATTCTGAAATTTTTGAATGATACCAAGTGGCAAAACTGGTGATTCATCATCCATAACTTGAAGAATTTTAAGTTTGTGAAATAGACATTTCGAAATATGGCCCTGCCACATCATCGTGACCTGTTTTCTGGCTAATGTCAATTCCTCCAAGCAGGGGAAGGCCTAGCAACCAATCATATAAAATGCAAGTAGCTGTTAAGATCCCTCAAACAGTTTCACAGACCATTCATAAAACAATTTAACCAATCCACAAAGTAGAAGAAGAAGAAGAAGAAAATAGAAAGGTCCCATACCTCTTCGAGCAACAGATATTGTTGCATTTGGCACTCATCGTCAGTAGCACAACCAGACAAGTCCAACGTTTTCAGTACAGGACACTTCACTATATGTCTACCAGGGCAGAAGTTTCTAAGTTCTGGAAGAATATCCAGTTTCAAGGAGGTCAATTTCGAAAAGCAAAATCTAGCAGGCACTTGTTGTGCTGATACACCCTCGTTCGCAACAGCAAACAGATTTTTCAGACTTGGACAAACAAAAATTGTCAAATTTTGTAGGTTTGAAAAGGACAATTCTCTCGATTGAGTTGCTGCTGCTATAGAATTTCCTTCTTTAAAAATTATTCCTTGGAGATCAAATATTTCTTGTAAAGAGACACAACCAGAAACTTCTAGAGACTCTAAGCTCAATAACCTTTCACACATGTTTGATGGAAACAGAGTCAACAGCTTGTAGCAATACTCAACTTGCAATGATTTTAATTTGCAAAAGGAATCTTCGACAAGTTGATTGTGCCATATCATCTTCAAGTTGTCCATGTTGCTCATGTTCATTTCCTCTAAACTAGGAACTCTAACTTGTAGTATATATGCTATTGAGTTAATGATGATTATTTCTCACCATAACCGAAAATAATTGGAAAATACATATCTGAAAAATAAAGAAATAACTAATTAGTTCTAACTAAATAGATATAAGGTCAATTAAATTAGTATTATAAAGCCTGTTTAATAGGTAATCTAAGAAAAACATAAACAAATACAAGATATAAATCTTAAGTAATCTATGTACCTTATCTAAAAAGTGAATGTCTCCAATGCATGACAGTTCCGTATTCTGAATTTTTTTAATGATGGGAATTCAATATAATATCCTAACCATAATCTTGTCAGCTTTGCAAGATTCCCCATCTCTAGATAGTTTAATTTAGGAAATGATATTGTATCCCTCTTTTCTTCTTCTCTCAACTCTTTCGTGACTACCATTAAAGATGAAAAGAGCTCTTTTAAATTACCATAGCTACGTATGGTCAACTGAGTTAAATTTTGAATATAAGAAGACATCTTTAGAAGTGAGTTGTACCAAATCTTTTCAACATGAATGTCATAAACTTCCAAGACCCCCAACAAGACCTCCAAGTTGGGGGACACAATCTGCAGATATAGTTGTTTCAATCTTCTTGTATAAATTAAGTAACAATTATTTATCACGTATAGAAGACATGCCATAAGATTTAAAAAATGTTCGTTGCTATTAAAAAGGTAAATGTATAGTAGCTTTATATAACAATTGCATGACCAAAATGTTGCTTTAAATTGAAGACTACGAAACAATGACTTCGACCAAAAAAAAAGAAGATAAAATCTATAAAATAACAACTACCCTTAATGAACCCTCACCACTAAGGTGGGACCTAAATGTGCATGGTAGGAATTAAACCCTCACGATTAAGATGGGAGGGAGGTATACCAACCACTTGAGCTATGAGTGAATGTGCATATGAGGATATATTTAGTTTATATTATTGTAATAATTATTTCTTTTAGATGATATAAAATTTAATCCAAAAATAAATATTTATCTCAAAAAATATATATCTAAACATATGACATGTGAATTAAAATTTTAAAAAATTTAAGTTTGAAATTTTTACTAACTTAATAGAAAAATTAATTAAAAATATAAAAACTCAACATCAAACAACGTCAAAAATAAAAATGACCATTCACAATACTAAATAAAATTTTAAATTAATGAGAATCAAGATTATAATTTCCATTCACAAGTTTGGAATTGTACTCATGAGTCATGATAGATGAAAACTTGTAATTTTAAAATTAATGAGAATCAAAAAGTATGTGTGATTCTCTACAATCCAAATTACCTACAAAAGAATTTGAGACGAACAATTTAAGTTGTGTTTTATGAAATAAATTAAATTTAAATAACTTATGTAATTGTAGAAGCTAATTGAGCGCATAAAGTTAGTTCATGTTACTAATCTATATTTTTTTTGCTAACAAATGAGAATAAATAAAGAAAAAAAAATTTTGAACCTGGACATACCTTATCGTCGAAGAGCGACGTGGGAATGTCAAGCTCTTCCTCAGAAATGATTTCTCTGGCATTTGTATCACTCGTCAATTGAAATGGGGAAGCTGTCTTCACTTTACAGCAAAAACTGTTGAGCCACGGCAAATTAGCAAGTGACAGAATGCGTAATTAGTCGATCTTGATCTCATGAACCACTTCATTGTTGTTGCCATCATCTTGTTCCCCAATAGCAAAAATCTCTTCCATTTTCCCGCAGTCATGCACCTCAATTTCTTGGCGTTGTGGAAGGGCTGTGATAGTGGAGAATGAGAAGATATTATTCAACTTATGACATTTTGACACTTTTATAGTTCTTAATTGGCCGAAAGACACTGCTCCAAGTGGATTGTGACATATCTTCTCCAAGCCATACATTTTCCTAATAATCAACGACTCCAAAGTCCAATGAGGGTAAAGCACCACAAGATACTGACTCTAAACAGTGGGAATTAATTAGAATGAACATTGAGATGCTTCAATGTAGGAAAACCATTTCTATTTAAATCATCAAGAAGATTTCCAGCACCTACCACTTCACCCAACTCTAGTTCTTCGATTCCATTCAACTGCGAGACGATCCCATCCTCATTGGTATCAAGATTAAGTTTCAACATTCTGGAAGCCTTAGAATCAAATTTCCAGTACCACTCATCCCATTCATCTCCTATGTCCAAGACCGTGGAATGACATTATATATCACTCACGGTAAACACATGTCGATCTCTAGATGCAATTGATCTAGCGACGTAACAAACAACATCATGCATAGCAAACCTTTCCCTGTCAGGAGGACTGCTAAGAGTAAATTCACTCTTAGGAGCATCAAGCAACAAAGAAGCAGCCTTGAGTTGGTTGACTGACGTGTATGCATTACATAGTGCTTCTTCCATGGTGTTGTATTTGTCAAATAAGCCCAAACCCCATCCGTATCTGAACAAGTCTCGAACAGAAGCATCATAGATGCGTCCCATGCGACTACAAAGCAAGAAAATCTCCTTGAGCTCCTTTGTTTCCTGATAATTGTAACTCAACTGTATACTTGTATATACCTCCTTTGTGATTCCCTCGAAGCTCTCTGAAGAAGGAATTTTCAATTCTCGCAAGGCATTTTTCCATTCATTTTCTCCTTTCTTTTTTAATGCCCTTGCTACGGTAACAATGGCAACGGGCATACCTCCACATTCCTTAGCTATTTCATGTGCTATAGATTTCAAATCAGGATGCTCAACACGTGTTTCTGTTAAGCTTTTAAAAAGACACCAAGAATCTTCGTCACTTAAAGTCTGGATATGAAAATTACGTTGAGAATCCATTAAATTTGTCAGAACATCAAGATTTCTTGTTGTCAGTAGTAATTTTAATCCCTTACAATCATTTTCGAAAGAAATTCCAACTTTCTCAAAATCAATACTCCCCCAAATATTATCTAAAATCAAAAGAATCTTCTTCTCTTTTTTCAACCTATCATATAGTCTGTTTGCTCTCCTGGATATAGTCTTCTCAGTGAATTGCAAATCTAAATCATCTGCAATCACTCCTTGAATATTTTTTATATCCGGTGATTCTGACACTTCTACAAAAATTGCTTTATCAAAGAGTCTGTCTCGCTTGGCTTTTGTTGCGACTTGCTTGGCTAGCGTTGTTTTACCAAGCCGCCCATACCGTAAATTCCGACCATGTTGACATCAAAAGCACTCAATGCGTCAATGATGTCTTTCTTACTTGAGTTTCTTGATTAGAAATCCCGGTGCCCTTTGATAGGCTGAAGGCACGTCTGCTCTGGAACGGTGTGATATGATACTTGTTTAAATTCGGCAGCTATTTGCTTGAGTCCAACAACAGCCTTCGACTTCCCAGCAGCTTTCTTGCTAAGTTGATAGCGATTCTTCAAATTAGGACAAGAAAACCCCTTGAAACATTGCAGGTTTGCTTGCTAATGATCATAATCTTCAGTAACCTTCGAGGCCTCATCGATGATTTTGTTCACTGTATGGAGCCAACTCTGAACATGATTTTCAATCTCTTTCCCATTTCTTCTAGTATCCTCAACTGAATGCTGCACAATGTTTCTCGTACAGTTGAGATTCTTCACTTCATTCTTCAGATTCTCCAAGTAGCTCTTGTAGTTCCACATATATCTGAAATGACGTGTTATGGGAGCAACCAAGTATTCAACAACCTTTGCGGCAAAAGAGAGAGCTATGTCAGCCATTTGTGATTCCTTGATCTGTACTTCTCTCTTTCCCTTCTTTTTTTTTTTTCTTTTTTTTTTAAGTAGAGGTACACTAGAAAGCAACAAACTTTGAGATCAAAACGACCAAACTGAGGAAAGGGTTTCTTCCCACGCTAGAGAAGAGGAAAGAAAGATCGGCCACCGGAAAACAGAGAACACAAGAGAGCAAAGCAAAAGTTGAGATGGAAGCAACAATATTTGAGATTAGAACCACCAAAATGAGTAAAGAAATTTGTTGATATGCTAAAAGAAGAGGGAATCACAGACCGACAAGTCTATGACACACTAATGTCTTGTTCTTAGTCAACTAAGGGGACAAAACATCAAACGCAACAACACACTTAATTACAATTAAAGATTAAAATACTATGAAGAAAGTGTTACAAATTACACTAATTAATTATCAAGTGGTAGCAGCTTGGCAATGTTGAGTAGTTTAATATTTAATTATCATGAGAACCACCACCACCTAATTCGGAATGCCAATGTGAAAGAAAAGACTACAGTCTCAACTATAATAAAAATATATATGAACACAATATTGAACCTTTCATTTCAACATATTTAAGCAAATTTCAGATCCCATGTTCGTATGTATTTACCTAATTTTAATTATAAGTAAAACATCCCTTCTTAGTTTAAGTAGCGTGTACTTTTTTATCCGTTAGTGATAAAGATTCAATTCTCACTATACGTATTTATTAATAAGTTTGCGTTAAGTTCTGACAGACCCTGACTTATTTAATGTCAAATTAAAAAAGAAAAGGAAAAAAAGCATGATTGGAAAAAAAAAACTATGAGTCCTACCACATCGGGACTTTTAAGTGACATCAAATTGGATTTGTTTCAATCCTGCATCAATAAACACGCCATCAAAGATATACTAGAAACTTTTTTTTTTAGAACCTGGGCAAAGACATGCTAAAGGTATATTCAATATACAATTCATATTATAAAAACTATATTATAGTTTTTTAAAGACTATTAATATATATTATAAATAAGACCTCGTAATACATTTATTTATAAATCAAATCGTTAATGTACTTCATCTTTACATATGTGAGGAGACCCCTCACCCGTAGTAAAAATTACTTTCTGAACCATATTTGTAATGGTTGATTGTGTTAGGTCTTAAAAGAACCTTAACCCTATATGTGTCCATCCTAAAAAAAAAAAAAAAAAAAAAAATTCAGACATCCTAAAACACTTCTGTTTGGTCTCTCTCTCGTGACCTTATAATATAATTGTTGATGATTTTATTCGTTGCTTTCACATGTGTTGTAGGTACTTGTTCTCATAATTTAATTTAAGCAAGAAAAGTAGTCAAAGTCAGGGCATCGAAACATATAAATGTTGACTAATCTGGCTAACATTGAACTTGGTAAAATGAAATGGTTGAATAATTGAAAAATGAGATTATTCAGGATACATACCGCATAAGAAATTATAGTCCGATTTGGAACACTTGCTCTGTATCTTAACGACTAATAGTAGATTGCCCATGCCACGTAATATGGATAAAATTTTAAGATAACTTTGCTCTATTTTAATCAGAATTTTTTTTTTTTTAAATCTTACACTCAATTATTTAGGGTTTGCTGGGAACTAATGCCACACTTAGTGTAAATATACATCGTGAGATTTAAATCTCCCCCACTAACATGGATAAAAAGGTGTACACTGTTAGTTTATGTGAAGCTTGAATCAAGAGAAGAGCTCTAGCTTCATATTCAGAAGATTCGCAGTAGAAATCACTAATTATATAACTATATTAATCAATTTGTGTATAACTTACCATGTAAATAGATATACAGATAGTATAATAATGAAACTATAAATAAATCAATCAATCATCATGTTGGGTTGTATGTATATAATTAATTAAAGGTAATCACACCTAACTCTTCTAAGATTTTACTAATTACAAATATATAATATTATATTCTTTTTCCTGTGATGTGTGTTGGCCCTTGGACCATAAAGACTAATTTCATGGGTTCATATTTATATTTATTGTCTTTGACAATGGACTGGGGATTCCACCTCTAGATTTCACAACGGGGTACAACTTTTTGAAAATTTGAGACCGATGTTTGGCACGGTCCTCGGATTGGATAGAGTATCCGCTACATTACACTCATATCCAACAAATATTGTTTGAGCAAAACCCACCTGCGAGCTGGTGGGTTGTTGAAATCCACGATGATGGGTTTATTTTTATTTTTTTCTTAATCTTGTGAAAAGTGTAAACACATTTGGTTTTATTAGTTTGTAAAAATCAATTATTTTATTTGTAAATATTAAAATAATTATATTTCATTAAAACAATATTCTGTATCTAATTTTGAATTTTATTAAATTCTTAATATATAATTTTTAAAAAAAATTGAATATAAATAATAGTAAAAAATAATGACAAGTTATTTAAAAAGAAATATGTGAATTGTCTAACACTACGTCACTTATCACAACATTTATATGAATTGATCTCACTAAAATGGAATAAAATAATTTTATTTTTAAAGAGTACAATTATAAGATTAATAACTATTGGGACGTGAAGAAATTAATTAATAAAATAATGAGTTATGAGGTTATAATTTTGTGCCAAGCACAATAACTTATTTAAAAAAAGAATAAAAATAAACATACAAAAACGTTAAATAATGTTACTAGTTAGTCTACACATTTTGAACAGAGACATTACTACGAGTAAATTTACACAATTATTACAATAGTCTTTTCCGAATAAAAATTGATACAACTTCCATCTTTATTACTAAATTAAAATGTTTTGTAAAAGCTACGTGTTTGATCGATGAAAATTGACTCTCTGCCACGGATGGTTACAAACTGGCATGACTTGCTCCCACAACCCGATGGTCTCTGTTATATCAATTAATGTTCATATTTGAGACCCTTAATTTCTATGTTTATGGTTATGTTTTCTTATAACTTTGTTCATTTTAATGTGTTCTGTTAGCATTGTGTAGATAATCATCCCTAAATAAAGTATTGAGTTTAATTGAAGAGTTTTAGAGATTAAAATTGGAGAATTGAAGATTTCTTGTACAGGTCCAGTAAACCTAAATCATTTAGTGTTAAATTTTTTTTATTAAAATAGAGTAATGCTATGTTATCTTAAAAAATTATCGTGGCATAGGCAATCTACTATTACTCGTTAAGATATAGAGCAAGTGTTCCAAATTGGACAATAATTTCTTATGTGGTATGTAGCCCTGACTTGGAATAATTTTCTTGCGTAATTAAATTATGAGAACAAGTTCCTATAGCAAATGTGAAGCGACGAATAAAAGCATCAATAGTTATATTATAAGGTAAGGAGAGAAAGAGACCAAACAGAAGTGTTTTAGGAGGTCTGAATTTATTTATTTAGGATGATCACATGTAGAGTCAAGGGTCTTCCAAAGACTTGACACAATCAACCGTTATAAGTACTGTTCGGAAAGTAACTTCCATTATGAAATAGGAGTATCCTCATTTATATGAAGAGAAAGTACACTAACAATTTGAACATATTGTATCTTAAATTTGTGCGAATATGTTGAAATGAAAGGCTCAATAATGTATTCATATGTACTTTTATTATAATTGAGAATTAGTCCTTTCTTTTTATATTAACCGTGGAGATCCATTAATTTTTTTATTTTTTTAATTCTTTTTAAAAATTAAGAGAAATTTTAGTATAATTTATCCTTTATTTTTTAAATTTTAATTTTTTTTTAATTTGAGATATTTTGATCTTTTTAAACTTTTAAAATGGTCAACTGTAATCTTTAATGGTTATCGATAACGAAAGGGGATTTGCTGTCAATTTTTTATAAAATTATTTTTCACTGTAAAAGGGCAAACTTCAGTTAGGTTTATTGTAATATGCTATTTTTTTAATTAGGAATATTTTAATATTTTTAAACTTTTAAAATAGTCAACAGTTATCTTTAGCAGTCAATAACAACGGTATACGGATTCGTTATTAATTTTTTATAAAGTTATTTTTAACTATAAAATGACAAACTTTAAATAAATTCGTTGTAATTTATCCTAAAAATTAAGCTCCAGCTGTGTCTTACGTAAAATTTCATTGTCTTTAGCAATGGATTGAGGATTCTACCTCTAGATTCGTGAATAAGTTAACGGGTAGAATTTCATCCTTTTTAGCATTGATGGGAATAATCCGTAAATATATCAATGGATAGAATTTCATTGTCTTTGGCAATGAACAGGGATTCCACCTCTAGATTCGTATATATATCAACAGCTACAATTTCATTGTCTTTGGGAATGGGAGTGGGGATTTCACCTCTATGATCCGTCAATAAGTCAACGGGTAG
Source organism: Xanthoceras sorbifolium (assembly GCA_003430845.1). NCBI lineage: Eukaryota > Viridiplantae > Streptophyta > Magnoliopsida > Sapindales > Sapindaceae > Xanthoceras > Xanthoceras sorbifolium. The sequence goes on from CM010616.1 coordinate 34,483,771, forward strand.
AATTTTATTGTCTTTGACAATGGACCGGAGATTCCACCTCTAGATTCGTAAACAGATCAACGGGTACAATTTTATGAAAAATTGCGGTCTGTGTTTGGCATGGTCCTCGTATTGGATAGAGTGTTTCAACGAGGGGGTGGGTTGTTGAAATCCATGATGATGTGTTTATTTTTATTTTTTCTTAATCATGTGGAAAGTGAAAACACAGTTGGTTTTATTAGTTTATAAAAATCAATTATTTTATTTGTAAATATTAAAATTATTATATTTCATTAAAATGTTCTGTATCTAATTTGGAATTTTGTTAAATTCTTTATTTTATTAATATATAGTTTTAAATATTTTTAATTTAAATAATAGTGAAAGAGTAATATCAGTTTGTTCAAAATATTTATTCAAATTATGTGATATGTGAGTTGTCTAACACCACATTACTTATCACGTTATTTATATTGATTGATCTCACTAAATTCTGACAAACCCTTGACCCTATTGGTAGGTATTACTCAACTTATATGTACTTTCTGGATATTACTATAGACGGTGGAGATTATATTAAAATTTTTTTTAAAATATTAAATGATAATCAAATATTTTTTTTAAAATTTGTTTAATAATAATTATAGTTAGTTGATGTCAGTTCCATCAACAGTAACTAACTCTATTAACTAACTCTATAAATAGTAAAGTCAGTCACAGCTATCTATACGTGCTGATGATGGTCATGATCTATTTTGTGAACTCCAACAACAAGAAGACATTAGTGTCATAGGCATTAGTTTGATTGTAATCATGTCAATTAACAGTTGAAATATAAAGAAATTGTGTTGTAGTTTCGATTAAAAATAATTATCAAGTGGCTGCATGCCTTGAAACTAATGCTCCAGCTGACTTATTAATTATGATTTGAATTAGTTATGAAGAAAAGCTTTCAATACATCGAGCATATATGTATATTCCAATTATATTATACGATGCAATGTAGATATCCAACGACGAAGAATTTTTATATACATGTTACGATTTTGATAACCTGAGGTGAAACTTTTCTTTTCTCTTAATGATTAGAACTGTTAACGTAATATAAATTCCATTAACCTATGATTTAAATACTATAGTTGTGTCATTTCTTATCAGCTTAAGTTTTTAGGCCTAATAGTTAATGATATGGTATCAAAGCCAAGAGGTCTTGGGTTCAAACTCTCTCTCCCTCATTTTCTCTTAATTTCTTGTTCATGCACACATTATACGGTAGGGGGCGTCTAATGTGTGTTCGGGGCATAGCTATTTTGTTCTTGCACACATAACGTGTGTCCGCGGTATTTGCCATCATATCCACGTTATACGTGAGAGGGCGTGTTAACGTAATATAAATCCCATTAACCTATGACTTAAATACTATAGTTGTGCCGAATTAATTTTTTATATTGACGTTTTTTTTTTTCTAAAAACTGCCTAACTATGGTCATGCTACTATACAGGTGCGGTATAGTTCGAGGGTTGGTTACTAGTCATTGCATTCTAATCTAAAGGTCCAAAAAAGTGAAAATTTTGAAATAAATAAAAAATAAAAATAAAAAATCAACACTATGAGTATGATGAACTGGATATTGAGGGCTCTTATAACAATTTGATATGAATGAATTTAGAGAAAGAAGAACGTTGCGAAAGAAAGTTGATAAAAGAAACACCAGAAGAGGTTTTGTTTACATAAAATTATTGCCCTTTTATTGAATAAGAAAGAGCCAATATATTGGCTTCTGGTACAACTAGTAAAGTTAACACTTACCCACTAAGCAAGAGAATAGGAAAAACAACTACCACTGATATAAGTGGATTCTTATCTGATGAGAATAGCTTCTGCCCGCTATATTGTCTTGACTCAGTCAAATGACTCAACCTTCCCATGCATATTCGTGTGCTCCAAGGCTAAAAATAATGGATGCACACATCACAATTATATACAAGGTTTCTTTTCGTTCAATTATACAGAGTTATGTCTAATCACGTATGATATGCGACCGCATTTAATTATTATGCACTTCATCTTTTGGGCCTCTGGATTGCAGTTAATTGTTATATTAATATGTTTAATCAATTAATCATATATGTACAATTGGGATATGTGACATTATTATAATGTACCATCTAGATTTGCATTAATTAAGTCTCTTACCTTGTTGATTCTGTTTTTGGCTACAACTTTTAGATAGTGTGAGCTAGTTTTGAAATATGTTTATGTTAGGATCTCAGTCAGTATTTTGATGCTACTGTTAGGATCCTGTATGTGGAAGCAATATACCGCAACTAAAGTAGAGATTTGAGAAAAGTGGAGAAGAACTGGACACACAGTATTTACGTGGTAAAACCTCCAATTAATTTGAGGGAAACATCCACGGGCAAAGATAGAATGACTTTACTAGACCAAAATAATTACAACCTCTCTCTAATAATACTAGGAGAGAACAACCTCACAAGAGACTTTAGGGAGAAGAGAAGAGACTACATTTTGGGATGATTTACAAATGAATGAAGAGTCACCAGGCACTGTTCATGCGTACGTCACTGTTCCCTGTGTGGGACCCACCAGTTGCGCTGTCATTTCACTGTTCACGGTGACGTCACTGCTTACTTCCTGTTCACTGTGACGTCATTGCTTACGTCACTGTGTGTACTGTAGCACTGGATCAGCCCGATCCTATTCATATATCCTTATTCACCCGTACTATTCCTATTGGGTCAGCCCAATACTATTTGGGCTTCTACCCTCCCTTTTGGGCCTCATTTTGGGCCTGAAAAATTATTTTCACTATTTTAACATTCTCCCACTTGAAGTCATTTTTCATGGTCCATCCGTCTCTTTCTAATCTTTGCTCATACTCATGCTGCTTACGTTTCTACTAGGCCGAATGATGATCAACACCATATGAACTTGTCAGTATTGATTGGCTTGGTCGTTGCATCTGCTAGGTTCTCCTCGGTGTGAATCTTTTTTTTTCATATCCACACTTCCGTCTTCCACTACTACTTGAATTCCTACGTGCTTTATCCTGGAATGAAAAGGTCGGAATCCTTGCAATATGCAAGGCACTTTGACTGTCACAAAACAGAGGAATTTTCTCTTGTTTGTGCCCAAGCTCCTCCATTAACCTCTTAATCCAAATTGCTTCTTTACAAGCTTGTGTAGCTGCCATATACTCAGCTTCTATTGTAGATGAAGTCATAACAGTTTGTAATTTGAAAATCCAGCGCACAGCTCCTCTTGCACATAACCTGTAGTGGAATTTCTTTCATCGAGATCTCCTGCAAAATTTGACTCTTCATAGCCTCTGACAGTGAATTCTGATCCTTCACAACATAATGCAACATCTGAGGTTCCTCTGATGTATCTCAGAATCCTCTTCATACTATTTCAATGCTCTTTACCAAGATCCGCCATGTACCGACTAGCTACTCCCACTGCTTGTGTAATGTCCGGTCTTGTACATATCATAGCGAACATTAAACCTCCCACTGCCGATGCATACGGTAATCGAGACATCTCCATCCTCTCTGCTTCATAGCTAGGACTCATACTTGAGGATAACTTGAAATTAACAGGAAGAGGGGTAGAAATTAGCTTACAATCTTTGCATATTGAAGCGGCGCAAGATTTTACTGAGATAGGTCTTCTCGAAAAACCAAACTTTCCTATTATTTCTGTCTCGTTGAATTTGCATCCCTAGAATCTTGTTTGCTGGTCCTAAATCCTTCATATCAAACTTCCTAGCCAACTGTGCCTTTAATTCTCGGACTCGATCTTTGTTGGGGCCTGCTACCAACATGTCGTCCACGTACAACAGCATTACGATGAAATCACCATCATCACCAAACCTCTTGTAATAAGTACAATGGTCTGCACTAAGTCTGTTGTACCCAAGGCTTATAATGAGAAATCAAATCTCTTGTACGAACACCTCGACGCCTGTTTTTAAACCGTACAGAGATTTGGTACACCTGCAAACCAAGTTCTCCTTGCCTTTTTTTCAGCAAAACCTTCTGGTTTGAGCATATAAATTTCTTCTTCAACTTGTCCATGAAGAAACGTAGTTTTCACATCTAACTGCTCTAAACGTAAATCAAATACATCACACGTAGCCAGGACTACTCCGACTGTTGTAAGTCAAACCACAGGGGATAATGTAACATCCCGGATTTCGGGTAATGAATTTTTGATATATGTGAAAATGATTTCCAGCGGACCGGATTGAATAGTGAAAAAAATGAAAATGAAAAATTGGAAAACTGGACCAGAGAGCATCGCGACCTGGTCACCGCGACCACAGGTCGCGATGGCTCGCTCGCGGTGAAAAACGCAATTTCGGGCAGTGAGCATCGCGACCAGTCACCGCGACCACAGGTCGCGATGGCTTGCTCGCGATGAAAATGGCAAAACCTGGCAGTGAGCATCGCGACCAGCCACCGCGACCACAGGTCGCGATGGACTGCTCGCGATGAAATTGTCAAAATCGGGCAGAGAGCAGCGCGACCACTCGCGCGACCAAGGCGCGCTCGCGAGGAAGGCGGTGCGCGCACTCCAGTGAGCATCGCGACCTGGTGGCGCGACCAGAGGTCACGACGGCGGTCGCGGTAGCGAAAAAAATATAAAAAAAAAAAGAAGTTTCTCGCAGAAGCGAGAAAACAGAACAGTAAGAGAAAGAGAGAGAAAGAGCCGAGAAAAAGAGAGAAAAGAGAGGAGAGAAAGAAGAAGAAAGAAGAAGAAGAGAAAGAAAGGTGTAGGTGAAGAGAAAAGGAAGAGAAGAGAAAGAAATCGTGGAACCGCGGTTTGTCGAACGAAAAACACGGATTCCAAGTAGGTGTACTCTCGTTTTCGAAATCGTTTTGAGAAGAATTTCATTTACGTTTTCGTTTTAGTTTCGTTTTCGTTTCGTTTCGATTTCGTTGAACATCTTCGTTTTCGATTTTTTTGTAAAAATATGTGAAATTGATGCTTCATACACTTGATTGCATTTCGAATAATTCGAATTTGTTTTAAAGAGTTGATTTAGACTTTTATATGGTTATTGTTTATTTTCTTGAAGAATATTGTATAAAAATTTGAGATGTGTTGATTAAATGCTGATTTTGGACTTGATTGTGGATTTAGTTTATTGTAACGGCCCTAGGATACCTAGACATAGAAATGGATATAGGAGGTTGGTATACCAGCTGGGTTTTACTGAGCAGTACTGCGCCGTTATTATTGTGTGATTGTTGTTGCGGGGCAATCTCGGACAATCACACCGATTTTAGTGATCGTTGTTGCGGGGCAATCTCGGACGATCACAATGATACTGGTGATTGTTGTTGCGGGGCAATCTCGGACAATCACGTTGATATCAGTGACTGTTGTTGCGGGGCAACCCCGGACGTCACATTGACCCATATTCCAGTCCTAGAATGTTTAGTATTCTAGCGGGCCAGAATTGATTGGAATTGAAAAGTGTATTGAATGCTTTTATTGATCGAAATTATATTGACCTCATTATTGAAGTTAAAGTGCTTAAAATTATTATATGCTTTGATTCTGAAATTTAATTGTTTTGAACATGATTTGAATTGATATATATATATATATATATATATATATATATATATATATATATATATTGTGATTTGTTTATTAATAAAAGTTATATATGATTTTTATATTGAGCTTATAGTACACCCACTAAGCTTTATGCTTAGCGCGTTAGTTTGTTTCTAACCCGTAGGTACCAGGAATCCAGAGGAGGATAGAGACTGAAGGAAGAGCAAGTTGCAGACCGAGTCACAGAAATTGTACAGTTGGGTAGCTATATTTTTGTTATGTGTATATATATTCTGAAAGCATGCATATACAGGGAATTTGTAAATATGTTTTGTAAAATGTTTTGTATTTAACTAGTTTATGACTTCTGTATTTTATTATCAAAATGATTGTAAATGTTTAAGTTCGATTTATTTTATTTTATAAACTATTTTGATAAGTCGCACTAAACGGCAGAGTGCGCAACTGTTTAAAATTGTATAGAAGTGTTGTTGAGAATTGTATTGAAATTGTTTTGGAATTGTTTTGTGTAAAAGCAGGTTTTGGAAAGTCCGAAAAACAAACGGCACTCTGCCGAAATTTTCGAGAAAAGTTTATTTATTGTTATGGGCTCACTTGAAAAGGATTTCTATCTGTTTTATGGGCTCACAATGATTTTTGAAACGTATAAAACTAGTTTTGAAAAGTTTGAAAGTGAGAGTAGCGCACCCCGGTTCGGTCCGGCCGGGTCGGGTCGGGGGGTGCTACAGATAATATCTCACTGAAGTCAATATATTCTTTCTGAGCATATCCTTTCACCACCAGTCTTGCACGAAACCGCTCCACTTGATCATTGCTATCTCGTGTGATCTTATAGATCCACTTTTTGCCAATAGCTTTCCTTCCATGTGGTAGTGGTACAAGTTTCCATGTCGTGTTCTTATGAGAGCTTTCTTCATGCATTACTGTCATCCACAAGGATACACTTGAGCTATTAATTGCTTCATTGAGAGTTAATGACTCTCCATCCTTTGTTAGAAGACAGTATGCAACATTGCCCTTTGTAACATACTCCGAGTGCCATACCGGTTCTTTCCTCTCTCGAGTCGACCGCCGAAAATCATAGCCTCGGACTCATCTGGTACTTGTGCCTCGTGCGCTGATGCTGCTTCAGAAGAATCTTAATCTTCTTTTTCTGAATTTTTCTCCTCAACTATTATAGTCTCTGAATTTCCTTTTGAAGTGCCATCGCCTTCTTCCTTCTGTATTTGATTTTCTACAAAGATAACATCCATGCTGACTATGACTTTGTGGGCAGTGGGGTCCCACAAGCGATACCCCTTTACTCCGTCAGCATATCCTTAGGAACACTTGATCAAGTTCCACCCGCGCTTTAAAGGCTTTAAACACTGCACACATATCTGACTTTCTCTTGATCGGGTACACCCAACATCTCCTGGAGTAATCAGCAATGAAGGTCACCATGTACCTTGCTCCTCCTAGGGATATATCCGGTGATTCCCAGACATCAGAATGAATCAAGTCTAGAATGCATTATCTTCTAGCAGTACTGCTGCTGAACTTCAATCTATACTGCTTACTTGTAACACAATGCTCACAGAATGGTGGATTTACTGATTTGAGCCCAAGAAACAGATTTCGATCAGAGAGAATCTCCAAACCTTGTTCCGATATATGGCTTTGTTTGCGATGCCATAATATCGTTGACTCTTCTCCATGGTTGGTGGACATATCACATGAATCTGCTTCTTGTAGTGTTTTCTCTTTAAGCATATATAGATTTGCAGCGATCTTCTATGCCTTCATAATTATAAGCGCGCCTCTGACAATTTCCAAGATCCCATTTTCTACATAGGTCTTACATCCAAGATCTAATTGTCCCAAAGACAATTGATTCTTCGTCAGGCCATTCATCTGTCGTACCTCCTGAGTTGTGCGAACCGTACAATCAAGCATTTTTATCTTGATGGTACCAATACCAGCGATCTCCTAGGCATGATCATTACCCACAGATCCTCCAAGATAGGTTCATATTTGTGGAACCATTCTCTTCGTGAGGTCATGTGTCATATGATTGCTGAATCTAGACGCCAAGCATCAGCAAACCGTTCTCTGCCTTCACTATCAGTAGTGTCCTCGCTGTGTAAACTTCACCATCATCTGAGGTGCTACACCCTTGAAAGCTTGATAACTCTGGAGCTCCGTTATCCCACTCTTCTTCTTGTGCCAACACTCTAATATGGCATGCCCGCTTTGCCACAATTGTAGCATTTGATACTCTTCTTACTTCTTAATTTTGACCTACCATGATTACGACTCCCACTGGGGCCATGTTCCGTTGATCTTCCTATCATCATCGTTAATGCTTCTGCCTATTGTGGACTTGTGAATCTGTCTTCCTTGTTTTTGCGCCTGCTCCCTTTATCTAATACAGCGGCTGCAATATCATTAAAGACTAGATGCTCCACAATACTTGATGATGAGTTGATCATACAAATCTGGTAGACTCTGAAGTAGAAGTTTCGCACGCTCATTTTCAAGGTGTTGATGTGGTCAGTCATCGTCGAAGATTTGGCCATTCGAAGAGTATAGAGTCTCCTTTTTCAAGAAGATTTTGTTATGTAGTGACTTGGCCTCATATTACTTTGTCAGAGTATTCTATGTCTCTTTTACCGTCTTCTTCTCTGCCATACTTGATAGTACTTCATCAGCAAGTGCCAAATGCAGATTGGCAGCTGCATTACCTCCCATCATTAGTAATCTTTTTTGGTCTGTCTCCAATTACTACCCTGCAATTGTCTTTTATTAGTATTGCCCTCATCTTCCTCTTCTTCCACAACGTGAAATTGCTTCCGTCGAACTTCTCAATCTTGAACTTTGTTGCCATCATGTTGATGATGATCTGCTTCTCACTTGGACCGATTCACACTATATCACCGTATAGTACCCGTATACTGTAATAGTGACCGTAGTTATGAACAGTGCACCAGGTAAGTTCCTAGGAAAGAGAGGTGGGTCACAACGGACACTCTTAAGTACCAAGTCTTTCCTTAGCCAGAACTTATCCTAGACATGCACTTTCCATACCACCACACTTATTTCCAGCCACGACGAATCTACCGGAAGCTCCTTAGTCAGTAAACTCGAGAACAATTCTTTTCTGATGTGGAAGATCAGCCAATGCTGCAACCACAGAGCATACTAAGAATTTCCTGGAGAATCTGACACCTTAGCAACTCGGAATACAACCTGAGGTTCTGATACCACTGTTAAGATCTCAGCCAGTGCTTTGATGCTACTGTTAGGATCCTGTATGTGGAAGCAATATACCGCAACTAAAGTAGAGATTTGAGAAAAGTGGAGAAGAACTGGACACACAGTATTTACGTGGTAAAACCCCCAATTAATTTGAGGGAAACATCCACGGGCAAAGATAGAATGACTTTACTAGACCAAAATAATTACAACCTCTCTCTAATAATACTAGGAGAGAACAACCTCACAAGAGACTTTAGGGAGAAGAGAAGAGACTACATTTTGGGATGATTTACAAATGAATGAAGGGGGGTATTTATAGGAAAATTTTGGGCACTGTTCACTAGGCACTGTTCATGCGTACGTCACTGTTCCCTGTGTGGGACCCACCAGTTGCGCTGTCATTTCACTGTTCACGGCGACGTCACTGCTTACTTCCTGTTTACTGTGACGTCATTGCTTACGTCACTGTGTGTACTGTAGCACTGGATCAGCCCGATCCTATTCATATATCCTTATTCACCCGTACTATTCCTATTGGGTCAGCCCAATACTATTTGGGCTTCTACCCTCCCTTTTGGGTCTGAAAATTTATCTTCACTATTTTAACAGTTTACAGTGTAAGATTGGTGATATCATAAATTATAGCGGCTTATAATAATGGTTCTATGCTATCGCAGGTGCAACTTTTTAAATTATAGGAAAAATATGGCATGTTTTCTTTGTGATTGCAAGAGTCCACAGGATGACTTTATGGATAATAAAATGGAAGAGGGGCGACAGGGTCCAAACATGAGAATGGAGAAGATTGCCAAGCGGCCAGAGGTTTCAAATGCTTGGAATTTGGACTTTGATGATGATGAATCAGATGGGGCAGATGTTGCTGCTTTTGAGTACGCTGATTCTCCAACAAGGGGTGAAGACTATGCTTTGGTTAGTCAGGCTCATGCACGAATATGATTTCAACAGAAATAAGTTCATAGAAATAAGTTTAGATATGAAGTACGTACCTCAATTCACGCAAAACGAAATATATAAACATGAATAGCATCATATTTAGATTATTAGATATGCAGAAATAAGTTTTTATGAGAATACATCCATAGAAAGAGTCATAGAAGTTGATGAAAACGAGTGCTGTGACACTTCAAAAGCAGCAAACATCATATTAATGAAAGCTAACGCACAAACATTGAAGATATAGAAAAAAGAACCTCACTCCCACATCTGACTTCACCGTGTGAAAATTATGAGCAAGGCATAATGCTTAGCAAAATTATGTACACAAAAAGTGTCTTTACTCCACCTGGTGACTAGAAGAAGCACCGTGATCACTTGTAGAAATTCGGACATTCTGTAACATAAACAAACAGATTAAAGGTGAAAGCAGGGATTATATATCTAAAAAAGTTATGCAGAAAAGTACTAGAGATTGCTTAGCTTAATGAATCAATGTGTACCTTTTTTTTATGGAACTGTTGTATGGCTGTGTTAAGGTCATTGTCCGGGCATAATTCAACCGATGTCTGGTTAATCTTGACTTTCTGTAACCTTTGCGTGATCAAGTCTCCTCGAGAGAATATCTTCATTTTCGGGCAGTGGGACACATTTAATTCTTCTAAAGATGGGAATTCTAAGGTGCAATTCCAAGAGCAGAAATTCGTGAGACTTGGTAAACCTTTGAGTGACAAACTCTTCAAGCTGTTGAAAATAATTTTATCATCTATTACATCTCCTTGATTTCCTACCACTTCTGTAATGTTTGTGCTGCTAAATATATCCATTTTTTTTAGCTTCACCAGAGTTTTGGCCGTGGAGGAAGTTACCAAGTTTTCCAAACTATTGCAGCCACCAACTTGAAATTTGTTAGATTTTGGAAAGAAGCTGAAAGCGGCAATAGGTTGATCAAACTGGGACACTCGGATACTCTTAGATCTTCAAGATTTTGAAGAATTAAGTTCAATTTGGAGTCTTGTTTCCACATGTACTTCAGATTTCCAAGCTCTTTAAGAACTAATATTTTCAGTTTTATAGGTGTCGCTGCTGCCATTGCTGCCCGTGTATCCTCCCCATATGAAAAGATCTCTTTGTATGAACCATTTGAAAGTGAAAGCTTATCCAGATTCTGAAATCTTTGAATGATGCCAACCGGCAAAACTGCCGATTCATCATGCTCAACTTCAAGAATTTTAAGTTTGTGAAATAGATATTCCGAAACATGGCCCTGCCACATCACCATGACATGTTTTCTGGCTAATGTCAAATTCTCCAAGCAGGGGAAGGCCTAACAACCAACCATATAAAATGCAAGTAGCTATTATGATCCCTCAAACAATTTCATACACCATACATAAAACAATTTAACCAATTCACACAGTAGAAGAAGAGAAAAGGGTCCCATACCTCTTCGAGCAAAAGGGATTGCTGCATTTGGCACTCCTCGTCAGTACCACAACCAGACAAGACCAACGTTTTCAATACATGACATTCACTTTATGTCTACCAGGATAAAAGTTTCTAAGTTTTGGTAGCTGAACCAGTTGCAACCAGGTCAATTTTGAAAAGCAAAATCTAACAGGCACTTCTTGTTCTGATACTCCCTCGTTCGCAACAATAGATGCAGCAAACAGATTTTTCAGACGGAGACATCTTGAAACTCTTAAATTTTGCAGGTTTGAAAGGGCAATTCTGTCGATTGAGTTGCTGCTGCTATAGAATTTCCTCCTTCAGAAATTATTCCTTGGAGATCAAATATTTCTTCTAAAGAGCCACAATCAGAAACTTCTAGAAACATTAGGCTCAATAACCTTTCACACATGTTCGATGGAAACAGAGTCAATAGCTTGTCGCAATACGTAACTTGCAATGATTTTAATTGGCGAAAGGAATCCCTATCAAGTTGATTGTGCCATATCATCTTCAAGTTGTGCATGTACATAATTTCCATTTCCTCTAAGTTAGGAACTCTAACCTGCAGTATATACGTTATTGAGTTAAAAGATGATTCTTTCTGATTATAACTGAAAATAATTGGAAAATATATATCCAAAAATAAAGAAATAACAAATTAGTTCTAAATAAATGGAGAAAAGGTCAGTTAAATTAATATCATAAAACTATAAGGGGAAATTTAAGAAAAACATAAACAAATAGAATATATAAATCTAAGTAAATCTATGTACCTTATCATCGAAAATGAATGTTTCCAATTTAGGACACCTACTTATCTTGAATGTTTTCAATGATGGAAATTCAATATAATATCCCGACGACAATCCTGTCAGCTTTGCAAGGGTACTCAACTCCAAGTAGTTTAATCTAGGGAATGATATTTTATCCTTTCTTTCTTCTTCTCTCGACTCTTCTGTGATTACCATAGAAGATGGAAAGAGCTCTTTTAAATTATCACAGTCTTTTATAATCAACCGAGTTAAATTTTGAACACAAGAAGACATCGTTGGAAGTAAGTTGTGCCAAATCCTTTCGACATGAATATTATAAACCTCCAAGACCTCCAAGTTGAGGGACACAACCTGCAGATAGAGCTGTTTCAATCTTCTTGCATGAATCAGGTAACAATTATTTATCATGTATACAAGAGATGCCATAAGATTTGAAGAGTGTTTGTTGCTATGAAAGAAGTAAACATATAATATCTATATATAACAACTGCAATACCAAAATGTTACTTTAAATTGAAGACTACCGAAGTTGTAACTTCGACAACAAAAAAAGATAGAAACTATAATTTAACTACTCTTGATGATGCAATCGTTGCATCCATTATCAACATTTAATAATTTAATGGGAGCAGTGTTGAAATCAATGGAGTGAGAATTTAATCCACAATAGCTAAAATTAAAATATATCTTTAAACAATGAAAATTGAATTGACTAAAACACCTTATGGATAATTTCAAGTTGTCCATGTTCATAATTTCCATTTCCTCTTAAAATCAGAAAGCTTGTATAATAAGAAATTTAAGAAAAATATAAACAAATAGAAGATATAAATTTAAGAAATATAATGTACCTTATCATCGAAAATGAATGTCTTCAATTCAGGACATAACCATATCTCGAATTCTTTTAATGATGGAAATTCAATATAATATCCTGACCACAATCTCATTAGCTTTGTAAGGTATGCCATCTCCAGGTAGTTTAATTTAGGGAATGATATTATATCCCTCTTTTCTTCTTTTCTCGACTCTTCCGTGATTACCATAGAAGATGAAAAAAACTCTTTTAAATTACCACAGTTTTCTATACTCAATTGAGTTAAATTTTGAACACAAGAAGACTTCGGTGGAAGTAAGTTGTGCCAAATCTTCTCGACGGGAATTTTACAAACTCTCAAGATCTCCAAGTTGGGGGACACAACCTGCAGATAGAGCAGTTTTAATCTTCTTGGATAAATCAGTTTTAAAAAGTTTAAAGAGTGTTTGTTGCTATTAGAGAAGTAAACGTTTAATATCTTTATATAGTAACAATTGCATAACCAATGAATGTAGCTTTAAATGGAAGACTACGAAACAGTGACGTCGACAACAAAAAAGGATAAAAACTATAAAATAACAACTACACTTGATGATGCAGTCATGCATCCATTATCAACATCCAAGGAACACTTAATTATATTACTAATGTGAAATAATATTAATTGTGTTCTTATCAATGGAATAAAGAATTTAGTCCACAAAAGCTAAAATGAAAATACTTGTTTAAACACTTTATAAAAATTGAATTGGCTAAATTTTTGTTTTTCCTTCAATATACCACCTATTATTATTTTATCAAATATTTATTTTAATTTAAACAATAACCAAAGTCACTTGTACTAACAAGTTTAATTATTAGTAAAGTTTCTTATAGTTGAATGAAAATGTATTAATTCATATACCTCTCACACTAAGATGAGGATATGTTCAGTTTATATTTATTATAATAATTATTTCTTTTAGATGATATAAAATTTAATCCAAAAATAAATATTTATCTGAAAAAATGTATATTTAAACATATGGCATGTGAATCAAAATTCTAAAAACTTTTAAGTTCAAAATTTTTACTAACTTAATAGAAAATTTAATTAAAAATATAGAAACTCAACATCAAACAACATCAAAAATAAAAACAACCACTCACAATACTAAATAAATTTTTTAAATTAATGAGAATCAAGATTATAATTTCCATTCACAAATTTGGAATTGTACTCATGAGTATGAAAACTTGTAATTTTAAAATTATAAAGTATGCGTGATTCTCTACAATCGAAATTACCTACAAAAGAATTTGAGACGAATAATTTAAATTGTGTTTTATGAAACAAATTAAATTTAAATAATTTATGTTATTTTAGAAGCTAATTGAGCGTATAAAATTACTTTATTTATTTATTTATATTATTTCAGCTATATCAGTTTATGTTACTAATCCACATTTTTTTTTGTTAACAAATGAGAATAAATAAAGAGAAAAAAAAAATTGAACCTGGACGTACCTTATCGTCGAAGAGCGACGTGGGAATGTCAAGTTCTTCCTCAGAAATGATATCTCTGGCATTGGTATCACTTGTCAAATAAAATGGGGAAGCTGTCTTCACTTTGCAGCAAAAACTATTGAGCCGCGGTAAAGATACTAGTGATAGAATGCGTAATTGACTGTATTAGTAAATCTTAAATGTATATTTGACTATTAGGAAATGTTAGGTGTATTCTTGACTTTATGTAATGTTAGGTGAGTGTTAGGTGTACTCTTGACTTTATGTAATGTTAGGTGAGTGTTTGTTGTACTCTTGACTTTATGTAATGTTAGGTGAGTGTTAGGTGTACTCTTGACTTTATGTAATGTTAGGTGAGTGTTAGGTGAATATTAGGTGAGTGATAGACTTTATGTGTTATATCTTTATGTATATATACCTCATAAGATTAATGAAACAGATGTACATTTTCCTCCATTACATTTTCTCTCACTTTCATTATATTTTCATACATTTTCATTATTTTACATGGTATCAGAGACAAGTTTCTGATCCGGACAACGTCTTGCACAGAATTTTCATCAAGCAACTTCAACAGCTTTCTTGTCTTCATCAATGATGAGTTCAAACCATGGTGCTGGTAATAAATACACTTATGCAAATGCGACAGGTCTGTATCCATTTTCCAATGCTTCAATTAATTCTGTATTTACAAAGCCATGGATTTTAGATAGTGGAGCCACCGATCATATCACTTCTGATTCCACACTTCTCACCAAAACACAATCATCATCCATACCTATTGTTAATTTACCAACAGGATCTACAGCATCAATCACTTCAACTGGCACTGTATCTTTTAATTCCAACATCACTTTAGATGATGTTTTATGTGTTCCTAGTTTTCGCTTAAATCTAATTTCTGTAAGCAAACTTACCTCTGCCCTAAACTGTTGTGCCATTTTTTTTCCCACCTTTTGTGTTCTACAGGACTTGGCTACGGGGAAGATGATTGGCTCGGGTAAACAACATGGTGGTCTCTATTACATGCCTCCCTTACAAAGGATGTCAACCTGTCATCAAATTTCACAGCCTTCCAATCTATGGCATATGCGTCTTGGACATCCATCACCATCTCGTCTTAAATTAGCTTCTTCCTTATTATCTTCAAACAATATTTCTTATGATAATAATTGCACTGTTTGTCCCATGGCAAAACAAACAAGACTTCCATTTCCATTAAGCTCCATATCAACTCATGCTCCATTTGATTTATTGCATTGTGATATCTGGGGTCCTCACAAAGTTCATACACACTCAGGGGCACGATTTTTTCTTACCATTGTAGATGACTTTACAAGATGCACATGGATATTCCTTATGCAGCACAAGTCTGAAACTCAAAACATTTTGAAATCTTTTATTGATTTTGTTTACACTCAATTTCATGCATATGTCAAAGCAGTTAGAGTAGACAATGGTTCTGAATTTTTATCTATGAAAAACTTTTTTAGACTTCATGGCATTGAATATCAACGCACTTGTGTTTACACCCCACAGCAAAATGGAGTCGTTGAAAGGAAACATCGTCATATTCTCACTGTGGCACGAGCACTACTTTTTCAATCCCATTTACCTTTACATTTTTGGGGTGAATGTGTTTTAACTGCAGTTTATCTCATTAATCGGTTGCCATCACCATTGCTCTCAAATAAAACACCTTTTGAAATGCTATATAGTCGCCCGCCATCACTTGATCACTTAAAGGTTTTTGGTTGTCTATGCTATGCAACTATTGTACATCCCATTCAAAAATTTAAACCTCGTGCCAAGTGTTGCATCTTTGTTGGATATCCGACTGGGCAAAAGGGATACAAATTATATGACATGGAAACCAAGAAATTTTTTGTCAGTCGTGATGTCAAATTTCATGAATCCATTTTTCCTTTTTCATCTATCTCAACCCCATCCACTTCTGATTTTGTGGTGCCTAATTTCATATCTGAGACCACAGAAATGCAGTCTATCATACCACCATGCTCTTCTAACACCAATCCTCACCAATCCGAGCAAACAACATCTAATACACATGAACCCATCTCACCCACACCTGTTGTTCCCTCCAGCATTGATCAACCTTCCACAAACACACCAGATGCCGAAACCTTACCACCACTTTTAGACCCATCAAATATTCCTTCTGAAACTACTACCATTCCACCTCCGAGACAGTCAACACGGCCTAAGCGACCTCCGGCATGGCATAGAGACTTCCTAATGTCATCTCAGGCACATCAATCTACCTCTGTAGCAAGTCCTATACCAGGTACTCGATATCCACTCTCTAATTTTCTTTCATACTCACGTTTTTCACCTTCCCATTCTACTTTTCTAGTTAACATCACAGATCACACTGAGCCTAAAAATTATGCTCAAGCTGTCCTTAATCCACATTGGCGACAAGCTATGAATACCGAATTAGAAGCATTGCAGCTCAACAACACATGGAGCTTAGTCCCTTTGCCCATTGGCCACAAACCAATTGGTTGCAAATGGGTCTACAAAATCAAATACAAATCTGATGGCACCATTGAACGCTACAAAGCTCGTCTTGTTGCTAAAGGATACAATCAAGTTGAGGGCATTGACTATCAAGAAACATTTTCTCCAACAGCAAAGCTTACAACACTTCGTTGTCTTCTTACTGTCGCTGCTGCTCGCCATTGGCACATCCACCAATTGGACGTTCAAAATGCTTTCCTCCATGGCGACCTTCATGAAGTTGTCTACATGGTACCTCCACCTGGTCTTCGCCGACAGGGGGAGCACACTGTATGTCGGCTCAACAAGTCTCTTTATGGACTTAAACAAGCATCAAGAAATTGGTTTTCCACATTTTCAGATACTATCAGAAAGGCCGGCTATCAACAATCAAAGGCTGATTATTCCCTTTTCACCAAAACTCAAGGTACTTCTTTTACAGCAATTCTTATATATGTCGATGACATACTTCTCACAGGAAATGATCTACATGAAATGGAACGTCTCAAAAGATTCCTTCTTAAACGCTTCCGTATCAAAGATCTTGGAAACTTGAAGTACTTTCTCGGTATTGAATTTTCTCGCTCCAGAAAAGGCATTTTTATGTCACAAAGAAAGTATACGTTGGACATTTTACAAGATTCTGGACTCTTAGGCGCGTGTCCCAACAATTTTCCAATGGAGCAGAATTTGAAACTTACTCCCACTGATGGAGCATTGCTAAATGATCCAACAAAGTACAGAAGACTAGTTGGCAGATTGATATATCTTACAGTGACAAGACCCGATATAGTTTATTCAGTTCGCACATTGAGCCAGTTCATGCAAGAACCTAGAATACCTCATTGGGACGCTGCCATTCGAATCCTCAAATACATCAAAGGTACACCTGGTCAGGGATTATTACTTCCCTCCATAAACAGTTTAACTTTGAAAGCTTTTTGTGATTCAGATTGGGGAGGTTGTCGTGCCACAAGAAGATCAGTTACAGGCTACTGTATTTTCCTTGGAAGTTCTCTCATATCATGGAAATCTAAGAAGCAAGCCAATGTCTCTAGATCATCAGCTGAGGCTGAATATCGAGCAATGGCTAACACATGTTTGGAGTTAACTTGGTTGCGTTACATACTACATGACCTAAAGGTTCCTCAAACAACTCCTGCACCATTATTTTGTGACAATCAGGCAGCTTTACACATTGCTGCGAATCCTGTCTTTCATGAGCGTACAAAGCACATTGAGATAGACTGTCATATAGTACGAGAAAAAGTACAAGCCGGAATAATCAATCCTTCTTTTGTTTCTTCACACTTGCAATTGGCTGATGTATTTACGAAGGCTTTAGGAAAGGATCAGTTTGTGAATTTACGTAACAAGTTGGGACTTCATGATATTCACTCTCCAACTTGAGGGGGAGTATTAGTAAATCTTAAATGTATATTTGACTATTAGGAAATGTTAGGTGTATTCTTGACTTTATGTAATGTTAGGTGAGTGTTAGGTGTACTCTTGACTTTATGTAATGTTAGGTGAGTGTTTGTTGTACTCTTGACTTTATGTAATGTTAGGTGAGTGTTAGGTGTACTCTTGACTTTATGTAATGTTAGGTGAGTGTTAGGTGAATATTAGGTGAGTGATAGACTTTATGTGTTATATCTTTATGTATATATACCTCATAAGATTAATGAAACAGATGTACATTTTCCTCCATTACATTTTCTCTCACTTTCATTATATTTTCATACATTTTCATTATTTTACAGAACTTGATCTCATGAACCACTTCATTGTTGTTGCTTTCATCTTGTTCCCCAATAGCAAAAATCTCTTCCATGTTATTGCAGTAAAACACATCAATTTCTTGGAGTTGTGGAAGGAGGGCTGTGACCGTGGAGAATGAGAAGATATTATTCAATTTATTGCATTTTAACACTTTTATAGTTCTTAATAGGCCGAAAACCTCTGCTCCAAGTGGACGATTACATATCTTCTCCAAGCCATGCATTCTCTCAACAATCAACGACTCCAATGACGGTAAAGCCCCACAAGATACTGAGTCTAAACAGTAAGAATTAGAATGAACTTCGAGATGCTTCAATGTAGGAAAACCATTTCTATTTAAACAACTTCGAGATCCTTCACCCAACTCTAGTTCTTGGATTCCATGCAACTGCGAGATGATTCCATCCTCATTGGTATCAAGACTAAGTTTCAACATTCTGGAAGTCTTAGAATGAATGCTCCAATGCCACGGGTTCCATTTATCTCCTGCAAATATTTTGTATCTTTTAAGCTCAGAGGAGAGCAAGCCTTTTAACATCTTAGTATCCGGAATGTGGATCTCTAATAGGGTCAGACGACGCAGATGCTTCAACTCATTAAAACTAATATTACTTCTTTCAATATTGGGTCTTTCAATCTCCCATTGGATAGAAGTATTACCCATATACAACGCTTCTAATTTGGTTAAACTTGACAAAACATTCGAAGGAATAATACGAAGTTTGGAACAATTACTCAAATCTAACAACCTTAACTCAATCAATTGACGCATCTATTCAGGCAACTTCTTGACATTAGAATCACGAAAACTAAGGATTTCAAGTTTCTTTAAGTCTCCAATAACATTTGTATCTCCCAATTTACATTGATCGATACACAAGACATTAAGATTTACAAGGCAATTAAGTGACGTCGGTAGTGCCTGTAAATCCATTTCAACCAAATGTAGAACTTGAAGTCCCGACATCCGTTCAAAAAAATTATCGAAGATTCTTGAAAGTGCTTTCTTAGGTTTCACATAGAGAAACTTAAGTTCTGGACATACCAACGGTAGATCTTCAGGAAGCTTACCAATATTATGTAACGTGATTGAAGTGAATTTTCTCAACGTATTCTCATTTGCCCAGGACCGTGGAATGACATTATCTATCACCGTAAACACATGTTGATCCCTAGATGCAATTGTTCTCGCGACGTCACAAATAACATCATGCATAGCAAACCTTTCGCTGTTAGGAGGAGTGTCATCAGTAGGAAATCCTTTACTCTCAGGAGCAGCAAGCAACAAAGAAGTGGCCTTGAGTTCGTTGACTGACGTATATACATTACATAGTGCATCTTCCATGGTGTTGAATTTCTCAATTAAGCCCAAACCCCATCCGTATCTGAACAAGTCTCGAACGGAAGCATCATTGGTGCGTCCCATGCGATTGCAAAGCAAGAAAATCTCCTTGAGCTCCTTTGTTTCTAGATAATTGTAACTCAACTGTATACTTGTATATACCTTCTTTGTGATTCCCTCAAAGCTCTCCGAAGAAGGAGTTTGCAATTCTCGCAAGGCATTTTTCCATTCATTTTCTCCTTTCTCTTTTAATGCCCTTACTACGGTAACAATGGCAACGGGCATACCTCCACATTCCTTAGCTACTTGAAGTGCTGTAAAATTCAAATCAGGTTGCTCAACACGTGTTCCTGTTATGCTCCTAAAAAGACTCCAAGCATCTTCTTCATTTAAAGTCTGGATGTAGAAATTACGTTGCGAATCCACCATATTCGTCAGAACATTGCGATTTCTTATTGTCAGCAATAATTTTAATCCCTTACGATCATTTTCGAAAGGAATTCTAACTTTCTCAAAATCGATACTCCCCCAAATATTATCTAAAATTAGAAGAATCTTCTCTTCTTTTTTCAACTGGTCACATAGTCTGTCTGCTCTCCCGGATGTAGTTTCCTCAGTGAATTGCAAACCCAAGTTATCTGCAATTACTCCTTGAATATTTTTTATATCCGGTGACTCGGACACTTCTACGAAAATTGTTTTATCAAAGAGTCTGTCTCGCTTGGCTTGTGTTGCGGCTTGCTTGGCTAGCGTTGTTTTACCGACGCCACCCATGCCGTAAATCCCGACCATGTTGACATCATAAGTACTCAATGCGTTAATGACATCCTTCAGAATTGAGTTTCTTGATTCGAAATCTTGGTGTCCTTTGATAGGCTGAAGGCATGTCTGCTCTGGAATTGTACGATATGATACTTGTTTAAATTCCGCAGCTGTTTGCTTGAGTCCATCAACATCCTCCAACTTCCCAGCAGCTTCCTTGCTAAGTTGATAGCGCTTCTTCAAGTTAGGACAAGAAAACCCCCTGAAACATTGCAGGTTCGCTTGCTGATAATTATCTTCATTAACGAGCTCCGAGGCCTCGCAAATGATGTTCTCCGCTCTAGGGAGCCAACTCTGAACATGGTTTTCAATCTCTTCCCCTCTTCTTCTAGCATCCTCAACTGAATGCTTTACACTGTTTAGCATACCGTCGAGATTCTCCACTTCTTTCTTCAGAGTCTCCAAGTAGCTCTTGCAGTTCCATATATACCTGAATGGAAGTGTCATAGGATCAACCAAGTATTCAGCAATCTTTGCAGCAACAGAGAGAGCAATTTCAGCCATTTTTGAACTCTTTAGATGTGATGAGAATCAAAGAAAAACAGAGGAAATTGAAACACAACACAAGAAGGCAACTAGGGAGCAATTTGAGTTTGGAACACTAGTTTGTTTAGATCAAATAAATTCAATTGCCAAAATGATTTTTTTTTTTTTTTTTGGTTTTAGAGAAGAGCAAAGGAAAGTTGAAGAGCAAAAGAAAGAAATTAAAGCAAATACTTCTCGCTGTCAGTTTTTTTCTTTTGTTTTTTTAAGAAACAGAGATGAGAATCAACAAAATAGAGGAAAACAGAACACAACACAACAGGGAAACTAGGGAGCAATTTTGAGTTTGAAACAATAGTTTGTTTAGATCAAAGAAATTAAATGTCAAAATGATTTTTTTTTTTTTTTTTTTTGGGTTCAAAGAGAAGAGGAAAGGAGAGTTTGAAAAATCTTGAGACCGAACTTACAGCAAATATTTCTGTTTTTTGAAGATTTTGAAGAAACAAAATCAAGGAAAAACAGAGGAAGATAAAACAGGACAGAAATGCTAAAATGATTTTTTTTTTTTTTTTAATAGAAGAACAAAGGAAAGTTTGAAAAATCAGAGAATGAAATTAAAGCAAATATTTATCTCTCACTTGTTTTCTTTTGAAATTTTTGAAGAAACAGAATCAAGGAAAAACAGAACACAACAGAGAATGATTTTTTTTTTCCAAAGAGAAGAGCAAAGGAAAGTTTGAAAAATCTTGCAGTAAATATTTCTGTTTTTTAAGTTTTTGAAGAACCAGAATCAAAACAGAGCAACTGAGGAGCAATTATTAGTTTGGAATAACAGTTTCTTGAGATCAAATAAACTAAAATGCAAAAGGAATTTCTTCAGAGAAGAGCGAAGTCAAGTCCAAAAAATCCAGAGAATAAAATTAAAGCAAATAGGAGTAAAAGTAATGAGAGAGTAAAGTAATTAAATCTGGTTTCTTTTATATATTTTGCAATATTTCAACTTTTTTCTTTTTAAATTCATGAGATTTTTAAAATATCATTTCATAGTTCAAATGGCTTCAACTTTATGGTGGGGTTTAGGTCTCACAATGCACGCATTTACCCACATGTGTGAAGAGTTTTATTTTTGTATTGTGGGAGTATATATCTTTCGGTTACAGCGTAGGTATTCGAATAGTATAAGTAGTGATTGATTTTTATAGGCCCCGACAGATTTGTAATTAATCATACCATTAAAAAAACATTTAAAAATTCAACTATCATTAATTAAAAAAAATAAATAAAAAGTTTATATATTTTTTTTTTTTCAAAATACCAACAAAAAAAGATTGCAGATCTAGTTCAGGTATTTAATGCATTCTTTCCATCCACATGGTGTGAATTCAAGTTTTGCCATATACATTTATTAATATATAGAGAGAGTTTGATCCCAATAGGTATTGACTGACTTGTAATTAATATATTCCAAGGAATAGATGTCTCATTCATGTCTCTTGATGTGTGACGAGAGTGCGAGAAGGATTTCTTCAAACACGAGGAAAGGAAATTCCCACAAAATAAAACAGTTTCCTGCGATAATGCAAAAAAGATTTCTTTAGACAAGTGCAAAGGAAATTCCCACAAAACAAAATAGTATCTTGAGATGTAGAAAACTAAAATGCCAAAAGGATTTCTTCGGACAAGAGCAAGGGAAAGTCCCAAAAATCTAGAGAATCAAATAGACGTAAATACAAGGGAAATTAAAAAAGAGAAAGTAAAAGCAATTAAAGTCAGATTCTATAATGATTTTGAATGAAAAACATATGCTGTCCTCTTCTGCGTAGAATATCATATCTGCCATTTGTTTGTAAGGTTCAAGTTTCTCATTTTCTGACAAAGTTTAAAATGCATGAGATTTTAGTTCTTAAATTTTAAAAAATAAAAAGAAGATTGATAGTTCAAATTGTTAGTGCACCTCTATTTCTACCTTAGTGGTGAGTTTCAAGTCTCATTATGTGCATTTATCCGTCTATGTGGAGAGTTTCCTCTCTGTATTGTGAAAATAGATGTCTCTCAGTTATAGTGGGAGATATCCAGTTTGTGCAAGTAGTAGTTATAGATCCCGACAGATTTGTAATTAATATTGTAATTATATAATTCAATATACATATATGTATATATAAATTTGCATAAAAAATCCAACTACTAAAATTACTCCTCATCCACTTTAGTAATATAGTTCAAACATCACCATACATTTATCAACATGTGTAGAGAATTTGATCTCGGTACATCCGAACATACTTATAATTAATAGGGAATTGATACCTCATTCATGTCTCTTGATACGTGACAAGAATCAGAGTAAAGTAAAACAGTTTCTTGAGATCTAGGAAACTAAAATGCGAAAAGGACTTCTTCGGACAAGAGCAAAGAAAATTCCCACTAAATGATACAGTTTCTTGAGATATAGGAAACTAAAATGCGAAAAGGATTTCTTCGGACAAGAGCAAAGGAAATCCCCGCTAAATGATACAGTTTCTTGAGATATAGGAAACTAAAAAGCGAAAAGGATTTCTTCAGACAAGAGCAAAGAGCAAAGGAAAATCCCAAAATCTAGAGAATCAAATAGAAGTAAATACAAGGAAAATTAAAAAAAGAGAAAGTAAAAGCAATTAAAGCCAGATTCTATAATGATTTTGGAAGAAAAACAGAGGTCTTCCTCTGCCGCATAGAATATCACATCTGCCATTTGTTTGTAAGATTCAAGTTTCTTATTTTCTGATAAGCTTTGGTGGTCTAATTAAAGTGCCAAAAAGATCGATATCTATTCAATTATTGTGTTTCTACACCTTGAGCCTATAAGAGTCTTTAATGGCATGCACCTGCGTGTTTCATCATCTGTTCTATGAATTTTGTTTCAAAAATGTGCATACAGTGGTGATGATCGAGAAAATTAATGAAGGTCCTAGATATAAATTTTATGCAACGAATTCTTATTAAATAAGTGTACATATATTATGGTATGTCAGATTTATTGACAATATTCTCTCAATCTACTTATTAGGTGCAGGATTCTACACGTTTTCTTGTGTAAGGATTCTTAATTTTAGGGATATTATTAAAATTTTCTTATAGTTTGATATATTCGTTAAAATCCTCTCTCTAGTTTCATTAATGGTCACAATTCCCCTATAGTTTGGTTTATTTATCAAAATTCCCCCAGCCGTCAGTTTTAATTACTAAAATGCCATTGACCGTTAACTTTTCAGTTATTAATATTATTAAAATACCCTTCTAATTTAATATATTAGTCAAAAGTTTCCCATAGTTTCATTTATGATCAAAATCACCTCTATAATTTCATTTATAGTCAATTTTCTCCTACCATCAATTTTAATTATCAAAATATATTTAACCATTAACTTTACGTTAAAAATTTTAGAGCACCAAGGGTATAAAGGTAAATATTTATATAGATTAAATTAAAATATTTTAATGTATAAAATTAATAAATCTCTATGGTCCATCATATGATGACATTAGAGATCAAATATAAAATATTAATAATTTTAAATTTTAAAATCTATGAAGATGGACGTGGAGGTCTATTTTTAATTTTTTATAATTTTTATTTTTAAAAAAAATATTTTGTGTTTATGCTCTCTACTATCCATCTATGGAGATGGACAGTGGAGATCTGTCGTTTTTTTAAAGTTTTTTTAAAAAATTTGGTAATTATTTTTTTAAAATTTTATATTATGATATGGACGGTGGAGATTCAATTTTTTAAAATTTTTAAGTTTTTAAAATTTGATCTCTAATGGCCATTATAATATCGAAAACGATGGAGATCCATCTTTTTATTTTTAATTTTTTTTGTAATTTTTTAATATAAATTTCGCCACTGTCTCCATCACTCATCTATGGACGGTGGAGATCCAACTTTTTTAATTTTTTAATTTTTAATTTTTAATTTTGATGGACGGTGGAGATCCAACTTTTTTATTTTATAAATTTTTAATTTTTTTTAATATTTTAGATTTGATCTCTAATGTTCATCGTAATATAGAGATGGATGGTAGAGATTAATATTTTTATTTTTAACTTTTTAATTTTTTTTTAAAAATTTGGTAATTTGTGATCTCCACCGTCCATCTATGCACGTGGAAATTCAATTTTTTTAAATTTGATCTCTAATATCCATGATAATATGAAAATGGACGGTGAAGATTCATCTTTTTATTTTTAATTATTTAAAATTTTTTGGAATTTTTTTTAAAAAAAAATTGTGTTATAGACTGCGAAGATCCAACGTTTTTTAAATTTTTAAATTTTTAAATTTTTAAAATTTTATATTTGATCTCTTATGTCATCATATTATGGACCTTAGAGATTCATTAATATTATAAATTAAAATATTTTAATTTAATCTATACAGATATTTACCTTTATATCCTTGATGCCCTAAATTTTTAACATAAAATTAATAGTTAAAAGTATTTTTACAATTAAAACTGAGGTAAGGGGAAAATTGACTATAAAATAAAAATTATGGGGGTGATTTTGATTATAAATAAAAATATGGGAAACTTTTGACTAATATATCAAATTAAAAGGGTATTTTAATAATATTACTAACTGAAAAGTTAACGGTCAATGGCATTTTAGTAATTAAAACTGACGGTAGGGGGAATTTTGACAAATAAATCAAACTGCAGGGAAATTTTGGTCATTAATAAAACTAGAGGGGGGATTTTGACGAATACATCAAACTATAGGGGAGATTTCAATAATATTCTTAATTTTTACCACGAACTTGATAATGACTCCATATATATTATATCTGAAACAGAAACAATAAAAAAAAATTACGAAATATATGCAAACCTAAAAAGCAATAATGTATCAAACACAAGAAAGCAAGAAAAAAACACACAAGATTTTACATGGTTCAACGATTAATGTAATCCCTACATTTACGAAGCGCACGTCCACTCAATTCCATTATCAAACGATGTTTAAAATGCTGAAGCATACTCTCACAAGTAACAGCTCTGTTTTTCTTTCTTGTAGAAATTTTAAAGGTGCGTTTACTAGTTAGGAATAAAAATTAAAGAGAATTAAATTTCCTTAGAAAGGAAACTTAATTCCCTTGGTGGAAGAGGGAATCAAGTTCCTTTACAATCAAGAACTTAATTGTTGATTTTGTGTGGGATTTACGTTATTTGATTTATAACCATTTTTAGTAAACACTATAATCTCAAATTTGGAATTAAATTCTCTTTCTTTTGTTACGATTGTTGATTAGTAAACATGGCTTAAGAATACATGAGTTTAAATAATAGAAACCTTGGGGCTAAAACTGTCAATTCACAGTAAAACACATAATTAAAATTTTCTTCTAGGGCCACTACCCCTACCCCCGGAAGCCCCCAGTGTATCTGCATAGCGCAAAAACACTGATTTAACGTTCACAATCTAACAAAAAAGTCATCCAACCATCATTTTATTATAATACCAGTTACAATAGTTTGAATAATTACATGAACAAAGGAGAATGTCAGTAACCTCTAAAAAGAAATTACACATAAAAGTTCACAATTTAAATTTTAATCAGGATATGAATAAGTGCTTTAACCAGCTAATCGGTACTAATAGTTGCCTGAGTTGTTTCGCTGCATCAGTCATTGTTGTTCTATCTTCAGCCGATTCGCATACAAGTTTAAGGGCAAGCTCCGCAAAATCGGTACTAATAGTTGCCTGAGTTGTTTCGCTGCATCAGTCATTGTTGTTCTATCTTCAGCCGATTCGCATACACGTTTAAGGGCAAGCTCCGCAAAATCTTTCAATTGTTGCTCGTTTTCTCGACATATTCTCTCTTCAACAGTTACAGTATCTACAGCCAATATTCATCCAAAAATTTGCGATTGCTCTCCTCGTAATATGTTCCTTCTCCGATCAAAAGCACGAGCAACAATGCACCAGAAACTGTAAACATTGCACTTCTCGTTGAGAATACCTATAGTGATGAGCTTAGGTGGGATAAATCCTTTTGTCCCTCTCACTATTGCATTATTTATTTGAGTTTCACCTTCTGGAATAGACTCGGCTAGTAAAAAATCAAATAGTTTGGGAACATAGTTTTCATCCAATAAATTTGTTAATGGTTGGATCTAGTAAACACAATAGGCCTAGAGAATCCAGTGGGGAGATAAGCGCATTAGTTAAGCTATCCCCATTGCTATCTTTAACCTTTTGTGTCCATGACAATGGCTCAAAGGGGCACGAGGTAGACGAGGACTGAGAATCCGGTCATACCCAAGGCCCAACAATTTTAAGGCATCATTTTAGAGCTCAACAATCTTGCAATACAATAAAGGGTACAATAATGTTGGGGACACTATTTCAGGCCCAATAATTTTACAATTCAATAAAATAAAATACTCTTCATTTCAAACTCAATAATCTTGCAATACAATAAAGGACACATTTTTTTTTTTTATCCAGAGCCATAAAAACCATGAGCCACCCTTTTCACAACAATAATTGGACGGTTTTTGTAGAAGACCTTCGAATGAAAAATCATTTATTAGAATTTTCAGTAGTGAAGTTACGAATAGGATTTCATTTACCATTGAAAGCTGCGATAAACTTTTCTAGTAAAATTCCATCATTTTTCATTATTGATACTGTTATTTTTTTTCTTCTTCTCCGAATCGTTCCTTTTCTAAAAAATGAACACATCTGATCTTATATTATCAATATAAAACCCAAGAAATGCTTAATACACATAAATAACAAACACTAAGGTCTCCAGAGAATTAAATAGAGAAAACAAATACATATTATTGATATACTTAATTACGTACATATAATTGCAAAATTAAAAGTACTGTACTTAATGCCCCATAGAATTTCCAACCCGCCGCAGATCCGTGGATACCAGCTCTATTTGGGGCGGATATGGAGCAGTATTCCGGATAATGGATCCGAATCGATACCCGCCCGCTTAAAAACCTAAAATTCCTAATATTTTCCCACCACCGAGACAACCCCCTCACTCTCTGTCTCTGCATCTCTGGTCTTTGTTTCTCTATTGCTGCACCCTCTTGCCGCTCCTCACGCCGCCGGTGGCCAAAACGGTGCAGCTCTTCACGCCGTCGGTAACCGAACGCTGCTGCTGGAGCTGGATTGGCAAGATTCTTGCAAGTAATTACATATATAGGTACTCTGCTATCTTTGTATATCTATCTCTTGCTAATGCTTCTCACGCCGCTGCTAGTAGGGTTTTTTTTTTTCATCTACTAATTTTGCCAGAGAAACGAAATCTTGCTATATATATTTTGGTTGAGTTCTTGATTTTTGCTTGTTCCTCTTACTGATATTTCATGCTTTTTGATATTCCAACACCACACTTGTTGTATTTGTTGACTCACTCTAACAAATCCAACCTATCATGCTATTAATTTCTTCATGATATGTCATGCTTTTTGCTATTTTTTTTTTATGAGCAAAATGCTCTCTGAGTTTCTTCCTTGATGTGTTAGCTCAGTTATGTTGCCTGAGTCAACTCAGTTAAAATAATTAGTTTTGTATCTTGAAAGTATTTATTGTAAATCTCAACCGAGTTAGGATTGTTATGTAGAGTTTAGAATTTTTTTTTTTGATATATAAATGCAGCGGTAGACTTGCTTAAATTCCTAAATTTATTTTTTTTAATTGTATAATAGCCTTTTCAAACCCTACCAGAACCATTCTCTCTCAAACCGTCTGAATCGGAGGCACGGCAGCTTCTACTTGTCTGTAATTCGATCTTCTTTACTTGTCTTTCGCACATAAACTTAGTTGTTTTGTTGATGGTTTTTGTTGCTTTCTTGTTTGCATGATTGTAGGTACTACACGGTTTAAGCTCAGCGCTTTGCAGTGAAGATGTCGAATACAGTGCTTTTCGAGGATATTTTTGTTGTTGATAAGATCGACCCTGATGGTAAAAAGTTTGATAAAGGTATGAGCGTGACTTTTTTTGGTTGTTTACTACATGTGTATTTCTTTCTAGGGACCTGTTTGGCTTCTTATGTTATGGTGTTCATATTCATCATCTATCATGATAGTTAATTACATCAGCTGTTACACATCTTTGTTACTCTAACTTTATTAGTTTTATAAGTATGCTTTATTAGGTATTTCAGGCTTACATTTTGATTTGGTTGCACAGTTTCCCGCATTGAAGCACGGAGTCAGAACTGTGACATGTACATGCTACTGGATGTGAACACAGAGGTATATCGCATGCGTGTCGGTGATAAATTCACAATGGCATTAGCTCACACGCTGAATTTGGATGGAACACCAGATACTGGTTATTATACTCCGGTATTCTTTCTCCTCTTTTGATTTTGTCAAAAAACTAGGGGTGTTGGAATTCCTTGCTATTGAGAAGTTTTGGCATGTTCTTGACCGCACGACTTCTTATATTCCTAGTGATTGGTATGACAGGCTAAAAATGATTGTTAGATTTCTTTCTAATCAGTTTTACCAATTGTGAAGCCCATCTCAACCTGATCAATCTAGAAGTAGAGCCATTTCCTTCCTAATATTTTGCCTCTTAAGACATTAGAACATCATTGCTTCTTGACGTTACAAGTTTAACAGGTAACAGAATGTAGCCGATTTGATTAATCTTTGATAGTAATAGTTCTACAAATTGCAGATGATATTTTGAAATTTCTCAATTTTTGTACATTTTGATATCCATTTTGGACTGTTTTCCTTTATACTACCTATTTAATGAATTCTATCCCCGTTGTTCCAGGGCGGGAGGAAGTCACCTCGCTGACAAGTACGAATACGTAATGCACGGGAAGCTGTACAAGATCTCTGATGAAGGTTCAGGGAAACATCTAAAAGCGTATGAACCCGTACTCCATACACTTATCGTTGCGTCTTGATGGTTCTCTTCTTATTGAATGCTTGAATTGCCTTTTTTTTTTTTTATTACAGGGAGATATATGTTTCATATGGTGGACTTCTAATGATGCTGAAAGGGGATCCCTCTTATATCTCTCAATTTGAGCTTGATCAGAGGCTTTTTCTCCTTATGAGGAAGCTGTGAGAACAAGCTGTTAACTCTATATTACTAAAAAATTGTCTTAAAAGTATATGATGATGGATATACCTAGACAGTTGATTTTGATTGTCTAAGTTTTGTAACTTATGGCAAGATGTATGTTTATCAGCTACATCTCTGTTTGTCTTCTATGGTTTGCTGATTTGGTTTGTCCCTCCTAGATATGGCTACAAGTCGGCTTTAGGCGGGTTTGACCAAATTTAAACTCCAATCTGCATTAATTTTCACACTGAAATCCACTCTTGAACTCGTGAAGTGAAATTATGTAAGTTCAGGTTTGGGAATTGGGATTGCACCTTGCGGGTTTGAGTCAAATCCGTACCCATCCATGAACCTGCATAATTTAGCAAGTTTGGGTTCGGGTCCAACCCATGAAAAAAATATATCTTTTTTAAAAACAAAAATAAACATATATTAAATTATCTTCAAATTTTAATTTTATTATATACCTAAATCCATAAAAAAAATTTAAAATAAAAATACATTAAATCATTTGTAAATTTTAATTTTATTATATTTAAATCTCAACAAATGTTCAGCACAATACAATACCTAAAATACTTTAATACATTAAATTATTTTTAAGTCTCAACTTTTAGGTTTTCTTAAAAAAAAATTATTACATATTTTTTAAATTTTAAGTAGGTTCGAGTTTGGAATTTTTTTTAAACCCTAACCTAAATTCCAATCCGTATCGAATTTGAATTTTATATTTAAATTCGTCCATGTCACAATTAATAAAATTTAAATCTACCTGCGATGGAAACTTGCGAATTCATTGGTTCGTCAGTGAAATTGTCATCCTACTCCCTCCCAATAATTAGCATGTGGCAATAATTTAAAATGCTTAACGAATATAGTGGATCACTTCTTGCCTTTCTATATGCTTGTTCTCATCTTTCTCTTTAATCATGTTCTAAATGTGTATAATTGTAAAAACAAAGATCTAACAAGTGATTTTCATTAGGGAAATTTTTACATATCATATGTGAATGTGAAAATACAATCAATAAAAAAATAAATAAAACCAATTGTGTCTTTTACTTGATAATTAATTTAAAATAAGTAAAAATTGCTTTTGAAAATAATTGCTTTTAATTTTTTTTCTCCAAATTAAACTAAGAGATTTATATTGTACTCTTGTT
The DNA here is from genome assembly GCA_003430845.1 of Xanthoceras sorbifolium. Taxonomy (NCBI): domain Eukaryota; kingdom Viridiplantae; phylum Streptophyta; class Magnoliopsida; order Sapindales; family Sapindaceae; genus Xanthoceras; species Xanthoceras sorbifolium. Next base: position 34,515,304 of record CM010616.1, read on the forward strand.
GACTTGTTTTATGCAGAAAACGTGAATGTTTCCCTATTTTGGGCTCAAATGCTTGCCAAATTCAAACTTATTATAATATTAATCTATAATAGAATAATTTTTAGTAAAAATTGTGATGCTTAAAAGCACTTTTGTATTTTCATAAAAAAAAAAAGCACTTCTGTATTGGAAAAAAAGCAAGAGATTAACCATATATAATTAATTGCCTATATATATAATTGTAATTTAATAGATAAATATAAAAATTTACAACAATTCGTATTCAGAAATTTATTTTGTGTGTATATTAAATTTTAAGAACATTATCGAATATTCATCAGATAAAGTACTTCAAAAATTTATAAAATATTAATCCTATAATAACAAGAGATTTTTTCTTTAAAAAAAAAAATAATAAAATAACAAGAGATTTTTTTTTATTGTTTTTTATAGAACAAATTTTAGAGAATACTTGTCAGAAATTAATCACAGTAATATATATATATATATAGGCAGTCAATTCATCTATCAATGTCCAAGCTATTAACAAATTTATTAAGATAAGAGAACCTCGTAGGAAATATTTTTGATATATTTTTAAACCATAATGTATTTTTTTTTAAATGAATGTAAATTTAATAACCTCTTTTAAAATATATATATAATTTAACTACAATTATTTTATTCTAGTTTGAAAATTAAATAATCAACTTTTTAATAGATTGATAACATTTTTTTTAAAAAAATTAAATATTGTAATATTAGAAGAGATTTACAAGAGTTGTATTATATATTTAGACGAATTTAAAAGAAATTTGTGAAATTCCTTCAGATAAAGATGAGAGACTCGCGAATCGTACTACTGTACAAATTCCGTATAGTTACAGGAATGCTTGTAACTTAATGAGATTCTAATTGAAGGGTCCACAAAAATTAAAATTTAAAAAAAAAAAAAAAAGAATTAGGTCACTCTTATAAATACGACTGTAAATTTCAGCTAAATTCTAGTCTAATAGATTCATAAGTCAAATTTCAGAAATATTAGGGGAGTTAAATATAAATACACAACAATACAGGGACTTTTATCGTAATTTATCAACTTCCAAAACATTTCAAATTTAATCCGCTACAATTATCCACCAAAACCCCAATCCAACAAAAACCAAATCACACCCTTGGTACTCCTCCAAGGTGCCACGTGTACGGCCACCACAACTCCCCAATTTTTCATCAAATTGTTTGCGAGCAAACGATCAAAACAAAAACAAAACACAAAACAAAAAAAACATGTCAACACCGATTGGCTAGACCTCCTTTATATTCAAGTTTCGCGGCAACGCCTCTCCTCTTCCTCTCTTCTCTCTCTAATTTTTTTTTTCACTCTCTCTCTCTATCTCTATATCTCTTATCTCTTTTATAAAGTTTCGATTTTGATTTCTTTTTTTTTTCTTGGGTCTCTCTCTAAACCCCCTCGCTTTCTCTCTCTCTTTCTGTATGAATAAATATGTTCAGGTCTCGGATCGCGTGAAGAACAAAAGCGGTACGTTTTGGGTCTCCGATCTGTGAAATTAGGGTTTAAACTGATAATGAAAGATAAAAATCGGGTTTTGTTGGGTTAAATTTTGAGAGTTTTTGTTTTTGTTGGGTTTTTTGGAGGTGTGGTTTTGTTGTTTGGATTTAGTTTAGTGATATTTGAATTTGGGGTTTTTGGGATACTCGTGAATTTTGATTCTCTGTTGGTTTTAGAAGTGTTTTTGTGGATTTGTTGGTGAGTTTTGAAACTGGTGTTGTGTTTTGAAGCTGATTGGTTTTTTGGGGGGTTTTCAGTGAATTTTTAGTTTTCGAGGGAATCTGGAAGTCTCTGATTTACTTCAAAATTGTCTTTTTTAAAGTGTTTTTGGATTTTGATTTTTGAAAGCAGATTTAAATCCCTTGGTTGTTCATTGTGGGATTAATCTTCACTGAATTTGAATTTGGAGGGTTTTACTGAATATGAATCAGAGTGGAACGCAAATGTTAATTTTTTTTAAAATTGTACTATTTTGTTGGTCTGTTGTTGCATCGAGGGGTTTTTTCTTCAAAAAAAATATTTCTTTTAACGCTGCGAGTAGTTGTCCTTGTGTTGCAACTGTTTGTACGTATGCCTTTTCCGGGTTTTGTTTGATTCATCCACTTATTTTGAGTAATTCTTTATGTTGAATTGTTGAGAATTATTTGGAAATATTGTTGATTATGATGTATAACTTAGTAAAAAGTAAAATGTAGTATTAATTTGGGTCGTATTTTTTTGAATTGGGGATGTTTTAGATCATGCATCACTAGCTATTGAATTAAGAACGATTTTTTCTTTTTGGTTAACTTGTTATTTATTTGGTTCAGATAGAGAAAGGTTTCATGGCCCCAACAAGAAAATCTAGAAGTGTGAATAAAACGATCTGTGAATGAGGCATCTCCCGTTAATGATGTCAGTGGTTCAAGCAGGAGTAAGCAAAAGGTGAGTCTTTGATCTAATCCATGGAGCTTTCATGCAATGTGACTGGAACAAGAACTGAACTGTGTTTATCTTGGAATGTTGTTTATTTATTTTCATGTTTGTACAATTGTGTCAGTATCATGATTGATTTTTTTGATCCTCTCACTGTAAGTTGTTTGTTTTTGATTATGGAGTGTACTAATCAAGACTTGGTTTCACTTGTTAATTACTAACTTAGTTGCAGTGAACTTTGTTTTTGAGACAAATATCTTCGTATTTACTGGAAGGGGTAGAATTTTTAGACCTTTTCAGTGAAGAACTTTTTTGAATTTTTGTTGGAAGAATTTAGACTTTCATGTACACTTTTTTTGCTGAACTCCTGTAATGCAATCTGTCACTTGTATGGAAGTTTAATTTTCTTTTTTCTTCTATTCAATGTGCTGACTATCAAATTTTCTGCCTTGAAGAAGAAATTGTCTGATAAGTTAGGACCCCAATGGAGCAAGGGAGAGCTTCAGCGTTTTTATGAAGCCTATCGGAACTATGGGAAAGAGTGGAAAAAGGTATAGGATTATCAAACTTGCCTGACAGACCATCATTGTTTGTGGTGTAATCATCAATTCAGTTCTTTTTATTTTCTTTCCTCGTGAATATTTAATTCTTAACGCTGGATGTAATTAACCTTAGGTTTTCTTTTCTTATTTTTCGGCTTGAATTACTGATTTTGTTTTTGTTCAGGTGGCCTCCCAAGTTCGCAACCGATCCGCTGAAATGGTGGAGGCCCTTTACAATATGAACCGGGTATGCATTGTCCTTGAATTCTTACCTAGTTGATTACTACAATTAGCAATTCTCATCTTGGTTTATGCTACTTTGGATGCTTTGGCTTGATGTGCAGATTATACCTTTATCTTTGGATTGGTTAAAAAGTGAACGCTGATTTTTTTGGTTAGATGCAAGGCATTCTTTTAATTAGTTTAATATCTGTCCTCAGGATTTTGCATTGTCATAAAAGGAACTGATTTCATCGAATGTAAGATTAGGATTTGTGATCCTCCTTTCTTCCTTTTTTTTCTTCTTCATCATGTTGTCCATAACTTTGGGTGCTTTTGGATTACTGCACCAATTTACCTTTTGTTTTGAATTAGTTAAGACTTAAGAAGTAAATGTTGCTGGTCACGCGCTGGTTGCTCTTGTTAGTACAATATCTGTTTTGTTTTCTTGGTGGACTGCTTGTTCACATTATGTACTTGTTTGCTTTTTATGAATAAAATTTTTGTTTCCTTAAATAATTAAGAATTTGTCCTTGTTAGGATCAGTGGTCCTTCTTTTACCATACTGATTGAAACTTGCCTTTCTGTCCTTGTTTGCTTTTTTTATTTTTTATTTTTTTTATTTGGCTGTATTTTTTGAAACTTGCCCCTGCTTTGTTATCATAAGCTTCTTTACAGAATTCAGTGAGTTACTACTGGCAAGTTGGCCAAGTCATATTTGATTATGTAATTGAAATTTTAAATTGTTGCTGGTGCGTTATAGGAACATGTGAATTTGAGCTCTGCTTTGTACTAATGCAGAAGTGATTTGGCATAGTTTACTCTTTTGATACTTGAGATGATGTGTTAAACTTGTATGATCTAAAAATATGGTTTTGCATGTGTGTGGCTTGCCTGTTTATTTGTTCTCATCCCAAGTTTTGGCAGAATAGATCAAGTCTAAAAGTTTTAAATTAACGAGTGTCTTTAATTCATGTATATGTTAACATCAATCTGATTTTTATTTTCAGGCATACTTGTCACTTCCGGAGGGAACTGCTTCTGTGGTTGGCCTTATTGCAATGATGACTGATCACTATAATGTTATGGTGAGATTGGATTTTAGATTTGAGTTGTCCACTGAATTTCCATGATGATGGCTGATCAATGTTGCCATATTAATTGATTAATAGTAGCTTAGCTCCGGATTTTTCTGAAGTTAATTACCAATGTTTGGAACAGATAAGAAGCTATATTTTCTCTGTTTGTTTGTGTGTTTAGATGTTTGAATTGATATGGTTATTATGTGCTGCGGGAAGTTTACTATTTATGTTGGGAAGATTAAAAAAAAACTGGAATTTGTTGTAAAGAATCTATGCTAAGTGAAAATAATCAACACGTGACATTGGTAATCCAAAAAAGAAAAGGATTTAAGAAAAAAAAAAGTGGCAAATATATTTATTCTATTTGTAATCTGTTGATTTTTCTTTTAATAGCTGTCATTATGTTGAATATTGATTTTTATTTTTTAGATTAAAATATTCTTAATATCTTAGTTCATATTATAATGGCTGGTTGCCTAACAGCTAATTTACCATTAGAGTGGTTATAAAATTCACACCATCAATTTAAAATTGCATTTACTGTTCATATTGATTGAAAAGATTGTGGAAATTTTTGGTTCTTAATAGTTCAATGGCGTCTATTATATCAGTTGAGATAAATCACCATCTTTTATATGCATATGAGGAACTTTTGTTTTCTTGAAATTGGTAGTTTTGAGTCAAATTGGTGCTTGCCACTGACCAAAAAATGATAATTTCTTTGATTTTGATCTGGCAGGAAGGAAGTGATAGTGAACGAGAGAGCAATGATGCTTTTGGTGTACCACCAAAAAAACGCAAAAGGGCAAAAGTTCAGCTTAGTGCCTCAAAAGAAGATGCTTTTGAGTCCTGGTCAATGGCATCTAGTGGTGGATGCCTATCATTGTTGAAGAGAGCATGCCCTGATGGTAGTACTCCTTGTTACTGAGTGTAGCTCAAGAGGAGCATCTTTCTGGTGTTTCTTCAATTTGTTTTTGTTCATTATGTAAATAACTGGAAGTCTTGCAAATTCTTTTATCCCTTTTATCAGTTAGAGAAGTTATTATGATTGAAGAAACATTATTGAATAGACGAGGAAAGAAGTGACATAAGTGGCCAACTTAATTCAAAGTGTTCGAAGGAAAAGGGAAAAAAAAAGGGAAAAAAAAAAAGGGAAAAAATGGAGCAATTATATCCAGTGGATTTGGATTATTAGACACACTGACAGATCAATAATATATTTGCAGGACATTCTTTTGTGTAAGATAATCAGTTTATTGAGTTTTCGTACTTCTTTTTAGACCTTTTGGGCCCTTATCAGTTGTCTGTATTATCTTGTTTTGTTTTGTTTTAAATGATGCCAAATGGTTTTGCATGGAAAACTTACAGAAGTGCTTGTGTTAAAATTACTAGTTCGAAGAAAATTTGAGAAGGAATTGATTTACATTCTTTAATAAGATTTAGTGCGGCACTGGAAAGCCTATATTTGTTGTTCTGCGGGCAGAATGATCACCAGTGCTAGTGAGAACTCCCTTTAATTGAAATTCAATAGAAATTTACTGTTGGTCGTGCAACTTGATAGTTTCTGCATGATTTTTGTACAATTCCATTTTAAGTGTGTTCCCCTACTGACAGTTCCATATTCATCTTAGGTAGTCAGCCTCGTGCAGTTAAGAAAAGGACGCCTCGTTTTCCGGTATCATATTCATACAAGAAAGATGATAGACACAATTATATTCCACCAAATAAAAAAGAGCGGAAGTCAGATACTGATGCTGACGATGATGATGTGGAACATGGGGCAGCATTGTTATTAACCGAGGGATTGCAGAGGGTAGGTTCTCCCCAAGTTTCTCGAACATTATACGATAGAACAGAACACGAAAAACCCTCAGCAGTTCAGAGCTGGGGAAAAATGGTATTAACTATTCATGTGTATTTCTGCAGTCTTTTCTGTTCTCATGTTTATAGTGTTAATTCTATAATAATATATATGTTTTTTTTTCCCGTATATTTGAATTAGATTCCACAATTAGAGACATGTCATTCCAAGCTTCATGATGCTTCTGTATGTGAAGACTGGTCCGAAGGCAGAATAGAAAGCAAGCGATCCGAAAATGGAACATATGCTGGAGACACAAACTCCTTGATGGATATGGAAGGTGTTGGTACAGTTGAAGTTCACCGAAAGGGGAAAAAGATTTATGGAAAGAAGATGAAAGTTGATGAGGTTAGAAGCAGTCTATCTGATGATGGGGCAGAAGCATGCAGTGGCACTGAAGAAGGACTGGGTGCAACAAAAGGGAAAGTTGACATTGAGGTTTCAAATGTGAAAAATGAGCGATTCTCTCAACGAGGTCAGAAGAAGAAGCAAGAAACTTTTTTTTGGAGGTACAGACCAGATAGCTGATCAAATAATTTATCTTATGGTTCAATGAGTCAATCTACAGCCATTGACAAGAAAGATTAAAATAATACAAAAGATCTTCATGTTGAATGCTTTGTATATTCTTATTTATCCTGCTGTAAATATATTTTAATCTATTGTGAAATCATGTTATGCACTATGGTTAACTGTTAATGGTCTGTTAAACTTTGTTCAGTTATTAGCATACTCAAGAGGATAACTTCAATGTCAGTATCTAATTCTTTTCTTTTTCATCATGCAGATGGAAACTCTTCCTTGAATGCGCTGCAAACATTGGCTGATCTTTCCTTAATGTTTCCAGACTCTACAGTGGAATCTGGTAAGTGTGCCTGCTTATAGTCTAAATTTTGATGTATTTTTGTGCTATGTTCTATTTAGTAGGAGGAAAAAAAACAAACAAACAAAAATAAGTAGTTGATTATATACTTTTGGAAACATTGTGGCTAAGCACGCTCTAGTCAATTGTTTTCGGTCTTTCTGCATTCGTTTGGTGGTCTTTGATGGTTCAGGGGTTTGTTCTTATTTATTATCTATCCACATACTTACCTTTTCAGAGGATTGCAGTAAACAAATTTTGATAACTCAAGATCTTTTACCATCAAATTTACTTGATGCTGTTATTTAATGCCAGTACTCAGGATTTACTAAGTTTTTGTTGCTTTTCATGGTTGCTAATTTTAACTCTCTGTTTTTCAATTTCTATCTTTTTTCAATTTCCTGTTTGTTTGTGTTAAAAAGTGAATCTTCGACTTAGTAACTCTTGTTTTATATTTCATGTGTATAGAATCATCTGTACAGATGAAGGAAGACAAAGCACTTGATATGGATGACAAGTCTAGCGCACTGGAAGCTACATATACAAGTCATGACAGAGACAAAACTAAACTGCCAGGGACAAAAGAAAAGGCACTTAACACAATTTCTGAAGTTGAGGGTAAAATTGCAAGAAAGTCTAAACTTAGAAGATCTTCTGATATTGATGTTGAAGCAGTTGTTGAGGTGAAGGAATTGCCGGAGCCACTCAATATGTGGAAAAGAAAACGCAAACCTATTGTGTCGAAAAAGGTAATTATGGGAACTGGTATTCTTCATTTACTGTAAACATCTATCATGTCTCCCTTTCACGTTTTCCCTCTTGATCAGTATAATTATGTCATTCAAATGTGTTTTTAATTCATGCTCAAAGCCAAATTCTGTATGTTTCAGCTATCAAATGGCGAAGCTCTTACAGATTCTCTTATTAAAACCTTGGAGAGTGAGGTGTGCAACATTTATATTTGAGTTGGATCATTTATCTGTTTGATGTTTCTGTTGTAGCATTGTAGTTTGTTTTTTAATTTTTCTTTCCCTTGCTCTTGGCAATTTAAATCACGTCCTCTCCATTTCTTTTGCTCATCTGCTGTAGGCCTTAGCCAGAGAAGAGAATAAATTTTCCGCTAAAGGTAAACGCACCACTCAAATTTCTGCTCAGTCCAAGCAATGGAAACCGGGTCGAATATTGGAAGGTTCTTCTGTTAGTAATGACCAGAAGAGAGCAAGGATTGATTTAGCAGCAGCAACTGCACAAGATTCCGATGGGAGTCAAGTTAGCTTACCAACTAAACAGCGAAGTAGACGTAAGACAGAGCCGAAGAGAACATTGAGCCCAAAAGAATTGAATTCTTCAGAGAACATAAATAATCAACCAAAAAATATGTTGTCTCTCAGAAAGACAAAGTTCTCTCGCTGAAGGTAAAGTCTTAGTTTCCTCATATTCTTGAGCCAACTTTTTTCTATTTTCTTTATTTAGTTAATGGTTTATTCTTCTATATATTTATTGACTTCACAGGAAAAGCTTTCTTGTTGCCTGTCATCTGATCTAGTTCGTAGATGGTGCACTTTCGAATGGTTCTACAGTGCAATTGATTATCCTTGGTTCGCTAATAGGGAGTTTGTGGGATATTTAAATCATGTTGGACTTGGGCACATTCCAAGGCTTACTCGTGTTGAATGGGGTGTCATAAGGAGGTATGTATTCAATTGCTGTGTTATAAGTACTGGACATTATGTGATAATTTTATTGACAATGATGAGATACTGATAATTTACATTTCAATTGTGGATTGATGCAGTTCCCTTGGAAAACCTCGAAGGCTTTCTGAACGATTTTTACAAGATGAAAGGGAGAAACTTCAACGATATCGGGAATCTGTGAGAAAACATTATGCAGAACTTCGAACTGGTATTAGGGAAGGACTTCCAAGGGATCTACCACGTCCTTTATCAGTTGGACAGAGAGTGATTGCTATTCATCCCAAAACAAGGGAATTACATGATGGGAGTGTACTCACTGTTGATCATGACAAGTGCAGGGTTCAATTTGACCGTCCTGAGATCGGAGTTGAATTTGTCATGGTAGTTGCGTTTTCAGTTGATTTTGTTTCTGTTCCTTTACTTTTTATTCATTTTTGGAGATGGATTAATACTTCTGTTTTTTTTTCTCATATTTCATAACTTCAGAGGATCATAGCTGAGAGATAATTGCATGCTATGTTTTCTGTTAAGTGGATATGTATTTGTTGCCCATATCTTTCAAATTGGAGGTTGAATTGCTTCATATTAAAGCATTTATTCAGCTGATCATATTGGTTGAAGAATTATGTAATTGTTAATGATGGGAATTCTCAGCCAATTCCATTTCACTGCTGTGTCAAAATATTCAACTTCTCTTATACATAGCTAAAATATGATATTTGCTTCGGCTACCAAACTTTCATAAACTGGGTCCTACCCAAGTTTCATATTGCATAGAACGCTGTCTCTGAAAATGTTTGGTGTACAACTCCAATCATTGAAGTTTCTGTGCCTAGATATTTTGCCACATGTTTGTTCTCTTGCTGATTGTCATGATTATGGTGAGGGGAATGACCTGAAAAAATCCTTTCTACAGGATATTGATTGCATGCCTGCAAATCCATTGGATAATGTGCCAGAAGCTTTCAGGAGACAGATCATTGCAGCTGATAAGCTTCCAACAATATCTAAAGAGCCGCAAATGAATGGACATTCTAACTTTGGTGGACCTGTGATGTCAGCTTCAAGTGGGCATCTGGAGAAAGCACTCATTCCCATGAATACTTCAGCAATACAGGCAAAGGTAAAACTTGAATATTAATTTACTTCCGTGAATCTCAGAAGTCTCTATACTATAGTTTATATGTGATTCTCAAATAGTTAAGAGATTGATTAAAGTGTAGTGGATTTGACAATGTTCATAAAGTTTATCGTTATTCCTTGTTCTATAGGTTGTAAAATTCTTATGTTATTGAATGTGTAAGTCTCAAGCTATTAAACAGTTATTGGAGTTTATCATTTTTGGGTTAAAGATTAAGTTAATATTGGGATTTTATTGTTATATTACTTAAAGATTTTATTTTTTCCCCTTTATTGAGTGTTTGATTGATAAAAAAGGTTCACTCCTCTGACCTTCCCTTAATTGAATTTATTGCATTTTTTCTCTTTTTCCTTTTTCTCCTTTTAGTTAGGCATAGTCTGTTTCATCATGTTTTATTTTACCTTCTATTTCTTATCACTTAGATATATTATTTTTACTGACTTAGGACTTTTTTGAAAATCAAAATTCAAAATAAAAGGTTTGAATCCTGATATTCAACATATTGGATAAATGAATGTAGCATTGTAGAAAGTAGTCTGCAAACAATTGAACTGAAAATTCAGAAGGCGGGCAGTTCAGAGTGTGGGGAGAATTTTTAATGTAATCCTTACTCTTCATTAACAATAAATCTAACTTGTTGCATTTCAAATGATAGGATTCTCAAATTTTTGACCTCTTACTGCTACTTAACTGGAAGCTTCCCGCTTCCCCATCCCTTTGGGATACCTACTAGACCAACCGGTTCACGGTTTCTTGTTCTTATTTAGACAGTCAAGATGTAGCTTATATCCAATCTCTGTTTTCATGAATTGGACAGTTTTACTTTAATGAATGTAAAATAACAAGTTCCCCTTTTTCTGGTTCGAACTAATATAATAGCTGAACCGATTAATGATTTGTTGCATGATTAACCTGGTAGAAAGTTATGCAGGCAATGTAAAGTAAAGTTACTATATCCCTCGACGAGAATATAGGTTTCAGTTATCACTATCAGAGATCAATTCTTGGATGTATAATATATTCATCAGGTGTCATAATTTTTGTTCTTGGTTAATTCCAAAAACTGAACCGATTGTCAAGTGGTAAACATGACCTACTAAACAGATGGAGAGTAGCACTGACAGTCTGCTGTTATAATCTCTCCGTACTCAAGTTAGTAGGAAGCTCCCCAAAAGGGGATTAGGGTTTTTAGAGGAGAGTGATTGACAGCCCTAATGGCCTCCACTCGATCTCTATTTGAAGTTTGATATTCATGCTACATGGCACATTTAATTGAAGAATATACTTACCCAACTTCAACTTATCTGGTTTTCTGACTTCTGCCCAGGGTGAAGCAAACTGTGCGGTTCTTCCAGTTAAGTCAGCAGCTATTGACTTTGTTAATGCAAATCAAGCAATCTTTGGTCAGGCTAAGGAACCTGATATACGAGCTCTTTCTGAACTGACCCGTGCTCTTGATAAGAAGGTTATTCTCCACACATTCTTGATATCATTGTTGTTTGGATCATTATTTGGTGATTTTGTGTAGCGTGTATACATTCCTGAGAATAATCCAGCATACTCTTGTGAGTCGATGCTAACTAATTGGTTAGTTGTTGGCATGTCTATCAACTTGGTGGCCTGGCTTTTGCCACACAATTACTTTAATCTAAATCCATCAGCTTACTTTTGTTTTTCCATGTCTGGGGTTTTGGTTATTTTGCATAATATAATACATATGGAAATTGACTTTCATTCTTTTTTGGCAATGCTATAGGAAGCATTGGTAATGGAGCTCAGACACACAAACAACGATTTACTGGAAAGGCAAAATAGTACTGAAGGCTTTGTTAAAGATTCTGAATCACTCAAGAAGCATATTGCCACGGTACTTGTACTTCTAAAGGAAGCCAATTGCCAGGCATGTGGCTTCCATGAATTTGGATTTTTGCTTTTCATCTTTCCAAGTTAGAATTCTGTTGTTAGACCTTGACACAATCTGTGATTGTGTGCTCCCTCATGCAGGCTTCTTCTGCTTTGCACCATGTGAGGCAACGGAATACTTACCCAGAAATCCTGCTACCACCTTGGCTGAAGCCCCCTGCCAATTCTAGTTTGGTTGGTAGCCAGACAAGTTATATCGACAGTTCTCATGTCTCACAAGAATCAGGATCTGCTGTAGTTGAGATAGTCAAAGGGTCAAGATTAAAAGCACGCTCAATGGTACATACTGCTATCAAGGTACGGTCTTTAATTCTTTCTGTCACTTTCTGCCGGCTATTTGAAATTTAAAAGTTAATTATCTTCCATTTTCTGCTTTTGGAAGTGGTTTCATAATAAAACCCACACCCAAAATTTATTGATGATCAATATTCAATTATGACATTCTTCATTCTTGTTGAATTATAAGATCAATATAATTGAGTTGTATTTAGTGGTCATTGGTTTTTTTCTTAGTAGCAGTAGACAGATGAATTGTTATGTTTTCATCTGTTGTCTTACATCAAGGGCCAAAAAGTTCATTTAGTAACATACAATCTTCATTTCAGGCAATGTCATCAATTAAGGAAGGTGAAGATGCTGTTAATGGGGTTCGACAGACTTTAGAGCGCACAGATAAACTACAAATGACATTGGACTCTAGGGTACCAGTTATCAGGTCTCCAGAACAGGTCAGTGGCAGTTTGTGTCATAATAATTAGTTTGTTTCTGGCACATCGGAGCCCCTGCTAACTAGTTATGCATTTGGTCTCAAATTGCAGGATGGTACTGACAAAAACGAGGCACAAATCCCTTCAGAGCTTATCACTTCTTGTGTTGCGACGATGCTCATGATACAGGTAACTTGAAGAATCTCTGTGTGTAATGAACACACTTCTATCACACTCTGCACGCACTTGGAAATTGTATGAAGCAGACAGGAGCGATTTGGTATTTTGTTTTGTAGCATCTGTAAGCGGTGGGAATGTTCATCTCCATTGCTATACTGAGAATTTTTTTTTCTGTGTTACTGCAGACGTGCACTGAACGACAGTATCCTCCATCCGATGTGGCTCAGATAATTGATTCAGCCGTTTCAAGCTTGCATCCACGCTGTCCTCAGAACCTGCCGATTTACAGAGAGATAGAAATGTGTATGGGAAGGATTAAGACTCAAATATTAGCTCTCATACCAACTTCAATATGATGTTTTCTTGTTCAATCTCCACCATCCATCATGTAAATATAATGCTGATCTGGTTTTAGCTCTAGTTCC
>CM010616.1:34528506-34611689 GCA_003430845.1 Xanthoceras sorbifolium
ACAATATAGTTTCTGTTCCTTATCTCCCACATGTCTAGTTTCTACTCGCTGTTTGATTTTGTTGGGCCGAAATGGGCCTTCATTGTATTGGACTCAGTGGGCCTGCTGGGCCTTCCATGTAAACCCATTAAAGCCCGATGTTTTTCTCAACCGAACCTTCACTTGCTGTTTCATACTTTCATTGTATTGGGCCGCAACGGGCCTTAATTGGATTGGACTCACCATGTAAAACCCGTTACAGCCCGATATTTTTCTCAACCAAATCCGATCGCTAATATAAAAATTGATAAATTACTTGCCGTGTCATTTGAGTTGCATTTTAGATTGTGTAGCATTATATTTTTTCTTACGAATTGATCTTTATGTTCGAATTTGAGCGTAGCATTTTGTGTTACAAGAAAATGTTGCAAGCAATCGAAGATGACAAACAAAAAAAAAAGTGATGAATAATTTTGTGTGCACTTGTACAAGTGACCCGGATGAGCGTATCTTCATTTTGCAGCTATTAGCAGATTTCGGAGAAGAGTACGATTTGAACCTGTAATTTCATTAATATAAGTATGAGAGACATACCACTAAATCAACCTCATATCGTTCTCAGATGAGTATGAAAAACCTTGTAGCAGTAGAGTTTATACGAACAGATCTTTTAAGGAAAAGACGTTGGTCATTTGGTTATTATTATTATTATTATTATTTTAACAATTACAATTAATTCGGAAATTGAAAAGGGGACACGATTCGAACTCACAACTTAAAGGGTGTAAGTATGAGAACCAACCTCATCTTATCTTGGTCATTTAGTTGTTAATTAAAAAAAATTATTTTAAATGATAAAATTACCAAAAATGATATTTTTTTTATGGTAAAAGATTATTATAAAATTAATAAAATATAATATGAATTATATTAAATATTTTTAATGCTTTTAAAAGTTCAAAAAGATTTACTTGAAAAACTCAAAATTTAAATTTCCTCTTAATAAACGTAAAATAACTTTTTAATTGTCCAAACCTCTAATAAAGTGGCAACCAAACGATATAAAAGAAATTGAAAAGCACTTCTAAAATTAAAAAAAAAAAAAGATCTTTTAATTAGTAGATAAGCTATTCCAAACTTTAGTTGGTGAAATCTCTTAACAATCACGTAAAATGTTTGCAGTAGCGAAACTCTCCAAAGAGGACAACAAGAATAATGTTATCAAACAAATGCAACCTTCATATAAGTTATAGGAAATTATAAAGTATTATTTCTCTCTCTACCAATAAAGAAAGGCAATACTTTTTTCCTTTTTTCTTCTATTAGTAACACATTTTTTAAAACTAAAATTAGATCAGATCACATGCCCATTTGAGCAAGTAAAAAGACTATTAAAGGAAAGGAATCTGACAAAAAAAAGTGTTAAAAAGAGTTCATGGATTCAGATAATTTCTTCAGACAATGTGTGTATTGAGACCACTTACACACAATTTGTTTAATTACAATTTTTATTCATTACTTTCAAACCCTAGCTTGTATGCTAGCTAATAAAGTTTTCAAAACCCTAGATGGGTCAATGAGATGAAAAAAAAATAAAAAAAAAAACCTAGACGTTTAAAGTTTACTTTCTTGCATCTAAGTTAACAGATAAGCCAACCATTTAACTTTATGTATAGAACTTAAGTGGAGTTATTGAAGTTGTTCCGATAATGCTAAATCACGGTTTAACAACAGTATTTAAACATTAACATATTTATAGGGTGGGCGATATGTTATAGGGTTAGCGAAGAAAACGTTTTCTTTTCAACAAAATTTGAGTTGGTTTGGGTAAACCTAACTATTTTTAGTAAGATATGAATCGTCAACTATAATAATGTCAGAGTAAGTTGAATTCAAATTGTTGTTAATTATCCGCACTAGATTTCACTTAAAAAAGATTGTACTATACCTAAGTGGTTATATATATCTCAAACCCCACCATTTTCTTTGATTAATTATAAGACACCCACTTACTTCCTAAAATCAAATAGAAGTGCACCAATATCATTCTTACACCATCATGATTCTTGATAAGTGGCTTTAAAAAATCTGTTTTCTAATAACAAATCGATACACATTAACTTATCTGTACATAACAATTCTATATAAAAGAATTTTCTAAAATAAAATGTGTGAGACCCTATTTGGTAAAACTTTTACTTTAGACTTTTGACTTCTTAGAAACTATTCCTGCAAAAATTATATATTTTAACTTTGTCTAGAAGAGCTTTTAAAGTTTAAAAACTCTTCTATGAGAACATTCAAACACTCCCAAAAGAGCTTTTGAGCTCAAAAAGTCAAAAGTAAACTTTCAAAAATTATGCCAAACAGGCCCTCATGAGTGAAACCATCTTCGCAAAAGCATTTCACAGAAAGATATCCAAGCACTATCATCCCTGATAAACGTTTTAACTTATTTCGACCAACCACTAACATATAGACAACGAAGCTCTTTTAACTATTTGAAAAATGCTTTTGATAACATCAACAAAAACACTTTCTTAAAAAAAAGCACTTTCATTGGTCCTGGTCACCATAACTTCACAAATACTTAATAGGCAGATTCAAATTTCATGATAGAAAAATTGCTAAATATGCAGCCAGATGGATAGACAAACCTAAAAACCACACCCAAAGTGTTGAGGTAATGAAGCACTACAGTTCATAATCAGCTCTTTTTAGGTAATGATGGATTAAAAAAATCCTCAATTATGCAAACGTGCACCCATTTAGTCCACATATTTGAATAGTACAGAGAATAAATCAAAGCTTAATCTTAATATAATCTTAATATATTACAAGCACAAAAGGTTACAGATTATATGGTTAAAGAAGAATTTTGGTGGTGGGGGACCATAATAAAATAATTCAATAAAAAATTGAGCTAGATTCTCAGTAGAAAGTCTTCTGGCTAAGTAAGTTTATCCAAGAGCTTCATTTGCTAGAATAACTAAGAAAAGCTTGTTCATGCAGGATTGTATTAACATATATAATAACTCTTAGCTCTAGCTTAACTGTTAAGATCTCTTATCGTAAATATGGCATCGTGGTTTCAAATCCCGCTCACATTTGGATACGGAGGGGTTTGGTTTATTTATGGTAACGTAATAGCTCTAACTAGTGAGTTTTGACAGGCTCTGTTACTATGATAAGGACTTGATATAAGTTGATACTTGTAGGTTTTAGCAGTTTGCTCAAAAGACTCTAATGGATGTAAGTATAATGATAACAAATTTCACCAAATAAGAAGCATAATATATAATCAAGAATTGTTTTTAATATTTAAAAAAAAATAAAAAAAAAAGTAAATTTCTATTCTCACAAGTCACAAGCTACCTATTATATCATCAATTGTGAAAGCACATGATTAAAACTTATGCATCTACTACATGGTTTCATGTTGGTGATATCCATGCCATGAAATGCAGCATATCCCCATGTGTTGCATGGCATACGACATCCGCATTATGTGCATACATATATGCATGCATGCATGTGTGTATGTATACATACATGAACTACTCATCTAAATGGCATATAAAAGTGAGAACTCTGTAGAGTGAAAAGGCAACGTGTCTGCGTTCTGAGAGATCAAGCTAGGAGTATATAGAAATGGTTGATGAGCAAGAGAAGCTACTGCCTGTTGCCAACGTGAGTAGGATAATGAAGCAAATCTTACCACCAAGTGCAAAGATCTCCAAAGAAGCAAAACAAACAATGCAAGAATGTGCAACAGAGTTTATAAGCTTTGTAACTGGTGAGGCATCCGACAAGTGTCACAAGGAGAATCGTAAGACGGTAAATGGAGATGACATCTGTTGGGCTCTCAGTGCTCTAGGTTTTGATAACTATGCTGAGGCTATAGTAAGGTACTTGCATAAATATAGAGAAGCTGAGAGAGAAAAAGCTAACAACCAAAACAAAGGTATTAGCACCCAAGATGACACCAGAGATGATGATGAATCGAACCATGAAAGTGAAGAGCATACCGAGCAGCAAGTTGGAAGCACTTCAAATCCATCAGAGTTTAGAGTTCTTGACAAGGGTAAAAGTTCTTTCACAAAGCAATATTGAACAAAATTATTTGTACTGTTCACGGTGAAGATTACTACACCTCCAACGACAACAACAAAAAAACAAGATCATGTGTAATCATCAGTTGTATAAGTTTTCATTCTCTAGGTAACCTCCACTACTATAAGGTAAATTTGTATCTTTATCCTCAGCTTATGGCTACTCTCTTTGTATTTCCTTTCGCCTTTTCCCGTTTGTCCTTCCCTTGGAGGAGAGTAAGTTTAGTGAATTATATTGATCAGCTGATCTCTAGTTGTATGTTTTGTACTTTGGATTATTCAATTAATCTAATTTAGAGCAGTTTGAAATAGTATTTAGTTACTTGTATGTGAGATTTAAGGGAATCAAATCTCCTGTATAGTCTTCAACACGAAGAAGATTGATTCTCTTGCTAATGTACTTAAAAGAGGTTGAAAACTTGAAATATTTCTGGTGTACAATTCATCACCTTTCTCTCATCTTGCGTCTAAATCAATGGAGCTTAGCTTAACCCCTTTGTTTAAACGTCGTATTCTTGTCAACATCTACACAATAGATTTGTTTTTGTTTCTGTTCTCTGTTTTGTCTTTTTGAAGGCTAATAATTGTGTATATCAATCTTAGAACGAACCTGATATTTTTATTTCTAGTTCTTTAGTTTCCAGTGTGTGGTTTGAATATATGGTTTCTCAATCAGACAATCACCGCATGTTTTGATTATGACTGAGACCTTGTTCTCAATAGTTCCCTGGATCTTGTACCAACTTATTTGTAACAGATTTTCCTACACCATTCAAAGCGATTATAGCAACTAAGCTTTTCTATCCTGTGAAATAATTAAGAAACTATCTCTGAAAGAGGAATAAACATACAATGAAAGAACTGAAGAGGAAAGAAATTAAAGAAAATGGTAAAAAGATCACATTTTTCACACAAACATACATCATCTAATTAATCTCATGTCCCCTAAATTCTCAACCAATTTTTCCTCTTAAGGTTTTTGCACAAACTTTAAGGTGTTTACTTGCAAACAACAACAACAACAACTGTTTAACCAGACAGGATGAGAAAAAAAGAAACAAAGAATAGTCAAGATAGGCTAGAGGTTGCATATGAGAGTGGTTTAGGGCTTTCCAAAACCCTAGATCTAGGGACCAACATCTTATGGCTTTACATAGCATGATTAAACGAGAAAATCCAATTTCAAATCTTATGGCATGCCTTTTGTTTATTACAAGCAAATGGATTTGCTAAGACCCTAAAAATAAAATTAGAATTTCTGTCAGACATAAGGTATCAAGATGCAACCTAGGGTTTCTGTCAGCACTGGGGGGGACCACTTCTCAACTATCTTATGTTCTTCACACACACACTCTCTCTCTTTCTCTCCAATGGAGGAACAATGATGTGCACTTCAGACAAGAGGGGTGGAAGAAATTCCCACTAAATATATTTACCCATAAAGGAAGAAAATGATACAGAGAATGAGACAGTACAAGAGACAAAAGCTGAGACCTTAAAAGTTTTGGACTAACCGTACAAATGCAGTAATATGTGATAGATTTCTTAATAGAAAGAGCGTGGAAAACCTCAGAAATTGGGACAAATTGTACCAAATGCAGAACTCATTAGGGGTTTTCCTGATACAATGTCTTTGGAATAAATGTTGCTTCCAATGGCTCCGACCATGGAATCGTGGTATCGAACTTCATAATCTGCTCACACCACATTGGTAGTCGGCAAGCACAAACCAGTGCTTCGTAAACTGGTGTTGTAATTCATGATGCGCCCATTATCCGGACAGAAAGCCAGAAGATCATGGGATATCCATGTGAGCTGCAGCAGCTCAGGGTACGCAAATGCAACGTTGTTGCAAATCGCAATCTGACCTAATACACATTTCAAAAGCTGCATTGATCTTCTTAAAATAAAATTTTACCATAAAAACCCTAACGGTCCAGGGAAGAACATTGATCGATATCAAAAGAAACCAATGCAATGCAGTCACATGCGACTGTGCGTGCCCATACGTGTACGTTACTGCACACGTGTGACATGTAGATAGATAATGTTAACTTGAAGATACATGTCCTAGCTCTTCATATAGGAGATACAAAGACACCAATTTCTTCCTCATACCCCCAAAATCACTCAGTGGAGAGCGACCCAAGTTATGTTTGACATTAATTTGAATCCAGAAAACTTCCACCATAATACCAAAAACAAGTTTTTCCTTATAGCATTCCAAGCTGAGTGTATGAAGCAGAAAAGAAACAGAATAGGCAGTCATGGCACTCAACAAGAACACTGTTTGTAATAAAACTAGAAGGCCGTAAATGTTTATACTTGTTTTCATATTGTTCAAGACATTTATTGATTGCAAGCATTTTGACTCCAACTTCTAAGGTGAGCCAAAGCGAAGTAAAATTTCATTGGAGGTAACTTCCTTTAGAAGAAATTGTACACAGCTGACGAATTTTGGCATTTACAAAATTAATCATTGATCTCTTATCACCACAGACACAAGTGCTTGACAAGGATAATCGTAAACTTCTTCTTTAAGTTTATTTTTCATGCTAACTTTATGTGCAGTTAGCTTCAATTATTTTTAACAATAGTGAGGTTTTGATTCATTCTACAATGTAACCATACTTGGTTTTTGCTAGAACTTTCAGATTTCAAATGTAATGTTAGTTACACTGTTCAACAATATTACATAGCACAGATATAGAATGTAAAGAAATACTGGTTAACGCAAGAACATGCTGCCTTTTAGAGTCAACAGGCTAGTTAAGGCATACGATCTAAAAGCACCCTAGCCAAATGCAAACTGTGAGTCTGTGATCAACCAAACTTCTGCTGTCCAATGACAGCAACCTTTTGCTTACATCCTACATAATGCAAGTGCATGTAAATCATTACCTGTGTATTCTACATTTGGCATCCATCTACTAAAGTAAGGGAAAGAAAGTAAGAAACCATCCAAGACTTTCATGATCTTTCAAAAAAATCAAGTCATTCGATTAACAAAAGCTTCTACAAAACCCCAACCATCATCAATATCTGGTCCAACCCAATAACCAGTTATTATCGTATGGGTACAAGAACTTACATCCAAAGAACAATAAACAATTTCATCAAAATGCTTGCAGGTTGCTGTTAAATGACAATGACAGCTTCGACTCACAGAAAATAAGCCTCTATTTGAGTTTGAGCTGCAGGGAGCTGGAAAGTTGGTTGCTGCAAATAAAGTTTACACCATCAATATACAAAAGCAAGCACGAAAATGGATTTTATTAAATGTTACCATATCATCACGATATGCATAGCATTCTGGCTACACGGTTGAGCTTGAAATTTATTTGTTAATCCTATCTTCCAATTGATATAACATAACATTTTGGATCCAAAGAGTGACGTCTGGCACGTTTTACTCAAGATTTCTTTTTGGTGTAAGCAAACAAACAGAGAGAAACCAATCAAGTATTGCCTTTTATCATTACAATAACAACATTATTATTTGATAATCATTATTTTCTCTATAGCACAACCAAAAGCTTCTTGCTTCTATCTTTCAATCTACTCATTTCTTCCCAAGATAAGAACTTGAGCCAACATACAGTACTTAATTATATGAACCTTAAATTACCATTATAAATGAATGGGTTTCAATTATTGAAGCCACCCCACATGAATTAACAAGATAAAATCACTATTGAAAACCATATTTCATAGAAAGAACAGATTTTTATTATGCATATAATACTAAATTATCAGCAACAAAAGTTAGAATTGCAAGAAAGTTGAACAACTTACTTGTTACAGCTGTTGCTTTGTGTGAAAGTCTACCAAGAACCGATTTTTCCCGATACATTTTCTGCGAAGTAAAAAATTTAAAAGTTGCAACAAAGTTTCAAGTCTGTAACAAAAAATTAACATGGAATTGTGAAACTTCAACATTTTCACGGGAACCAAACAAAAGGAGGGTGGTTTGAAGGAAAATCGAAGAAATAAAAACAGGGTTTTGGAGAGGAACTAACCTTGAGTGAAGTTTGTGGAGCGTAGCAGCAGAGAGGAGGGGCAGAGAAGCTGACGGAGACTATTTTGCAGGCCATTTGCTGCTCTCAGTGATTCTGCTTTCTGGGTTTTGTATGAGAAAAAGAAACAGAACCAAACGACGTCGTGCTTTATTTTAATTAAGTAAAATAAATAAAAGAGAGAAACAAAGAACATTGTGGTTGTTTCTCTTGTGTGGCCAAGTAATTTTATACTTTTTATAGGGTTAAATCCTGCTATCATCAAACCCTACTAATGCGATCGAAGTCGAGAGCAAATTAAGGGTTTATTAAGAAAGGAAGAATCAATATGTATAATTTACTATGCATCTTTCATTCATATTATGTCATATAATATTATCGTACTAATTTTTTGTTATGTAATTAAAAGATTTAGTTAAGTTTATATATAAGATATCTATTATTATTGTCATGTGACGTGTTAGATTATTCATAACTATTCCAATAATCTGTTGTTTGGCTTATGTACAGTTTACAATAAAAAGCTAATAATTTTTTTTTATTTCTTCGTAATTTTCAAAAATTGTAGGAGCTGATCAATTTTAGGAAAAAAAAAAAAATTCAATTAACTCAGTGCACAACCACTGACAACGTGACATATGACATGAAATGTAATATATCATAAGAAAATATACATATATGATATATATATATCAGTCACATATCACATTATCAGCAACTGAATAAATAAATCACCATTGACTTAAGTTTTTCCTCCAAATTTTGGAGACAAAAAAGGCTAACAATGTGAACAAATCAGGTGCCCAGTATGAGAAAATGATCAAGAAGAACAAAAATATTTCCACATCATAGAAAATGAAAAAATAAATAAATAAATAGCAACAGTTTCTTTCTAACCAAAATTTCGGTACCCTTTTCTCTCCTGTCGAAAAATCTAGAATTTTTTCCATTTGAGAAATTCACAAAACTATTCAATGAATATACATACACATAACACAATGCATACAAGTAAATGGAATGGAGCTCTCTCAAGTCTCATACATGAAATAAGTTCAATAAAGCATATTTTTTCTGTAGTGACATAAAGTAGCAAAATTTCTCTCACATACAAAATCGCAAGAACCAAAATCTTGATAATTTCTTGACATGCCTTTCTAATGAATTACACCGGCTGCGAGCAACATTTCTCTCTATCGAGCAAGAACTCGAGTTGTATGGAAGAAACCATGTCCATTTATCTGTTTATAGAATCCCAAGTCAGTACCACATCCACAGCTAAAAATTGTTTGGTCCTCTGTAACCGTTTTTCCACCATTCGCACAATGTCATTATTCATCAGGTGGTAATGTGGCAGCATTATTGGTGTCCAAACATAACCAGAGAGTGAAAGCTGAACTCGTGTTTTGATGAAAAATAAGGGTAACAAGTTCAATGCAAAAAGGCAGAACGTAAAATTAAGCACGGGAAGGCCCATTTTGCATGTCATGCGAACTCTTGGACTTGTGCTTCGATTTCTTTTCCCGCTTCTTGCTTCTGCCAAACAATCAAATAAGAGCATGGTTGAGGCCAAAGCAGTGAACTAAAATGACAATGTTAAGATATGTATAGGACAGGTATTATGGACAGTACTCGTCATGTGAACTATGTCCCCAACAGGATTTCAGTTTCCGATTGATGTGCTTCATATCCTTTTCTGAAGGGAATTTATATCTTATTACCTGCATATAGAGCCAGCAAAAAGAAACTGAATTTGCAAATGGAACTTAAAAGAATCATGTTGCTCTATAAACAAATTAATTACATTCATTAGCTTTTGAATAATCTAGCGGTCGCATAAAGCTTCAAGATTGCTATCCAAAGTACATGAAAGAAATTTAAGTCAAATATTATCAAGTGTGATAGCTATAACATATTATTACCCAAGAATCTATCACGTTGAGGGATTCAGTGAGCTCTGAAATGGTGTGTTCAGAATTCTGTCGAGAGAGAATGCTTCCTAGGTAACTGCAAAGAGATACAAAATTTTAAATAAGGGAAAAAATACAGACCAACGTAAATAGACAGATGAGCACATAATACACAACTGAAAAAGAGAACGAAAAATTGCCAATATTTATAACCAATGATCTTTAGAAAAGTTCATGAAGCAGTTCAAAACCTCTCAAAGTCGAGGACACTGTGCACCTTGTTTGCACTACGCAAAGCAGCCAAAGCCAACTACACCGTGCCAAAGAGGAAAGTTAATAATGTGAAGAACAGATAAATGATCGACTGACGACCCAAACCTGAAAATTGGATACCCTTAATTCTCAAATTCTTAAAAGAGAATAACAACAAAATGGGGAGGACTTTTGACAATGGCAAAAGCTAGACAGTAGCATGAGTGAAGTAAGCTTACAGGGATTATGCTGGGACATTCTGATAAAACAAGGAGTCTGAACAACAAAAATTACCTGGCCAGGAGGGAATAGAAGTGGTGCATCGGTAAGCATGATTTTGTCAACCTCCAACTTTGCAGTTTCATGCAAATCCTACAAAATATTAATACATGAGATAGATGATTAACATATGGTTGGGATGAGGGACAAGTCAGTTTAAATGAATCAAGATATCTATGCATATCTATTGCTAGCTAATACAAGAAATTAGGTACAACCATTATCATCTATCACTTCAACACTGATAACTGACTTAATATTTGCTGCGCAGAAACATTCTGCATTCAGCTTTATTTTCTATAGTTATGGCATGGAAAACAAGAAGAAATTGTGCAACAGTTCTCTGAGTACCTACTTATCTCACTGTTAATATATGTTTTTATGAAGATGATATTACAGGGAAATATAAATAAAAATCATTGCATTTTAATTTGAGAAATATGAAAGCATATAAAGATAATACTGAATTTACCTTCAGCATCTGTAATTGGCCATTCTCTGCTTGGATGAATTCCTAAAGAACCAAAATTTATCATTGTCAATCACAAAATGGTAGAAGCAAGACAGCATTATATCAAAGACCAGATAAAAAATCAAGGTTGCAGGGGTGATGATTTCCTGGCCGTCAACTTCGCCAGGAATGCTCAAAATTTCCCATTTCCTCATATTGTATGTTTCTCAGTCTTAACAGCTCTTTGTCACTGTCTTTTTTAGTTTTTTCTTTTATTTTTGTTTTTGGATATTCTGTATAATTTTTCAGTTTAGTGTAATCTGTCTTTCTTTAAAAATAAAAAATAAAAACATCACATATGCTAGAGTTGCGTCTCACTTATTTTAGACGATCCTAGAATGCACCAATACTTATCAAAAGAAATAACTGAACTTACCTCCATATCATCAATAAAACCTTCAAGTGGACGGTATGGTGCATAAACAATAAGATCAAATTCTAAACCCTGCATGATAAACGAGTTTCTTAAAACCAACAAAGAAGAAGCAAACAGAGACAATGATGACATATAAGCTCATATCCATGCCTGATAAACAATCATCTCGTAGTTGAGAATCATTTGATGATCCTGTGAAATCCCCTTACCAAGCTCCTCCGCTGATACGTGATTTTCTTCTATCTTACAAGCTGCATACACACAGGTTAACCTGTGTCCATAATATATTTAAGCAATTTTAGGTACATAATTGACTATTCAAGGATGATTAACAAAAAGAATAATATATGGTACCAGATAAATCATGTAGCAAATGAACAAATAGAGGGGAGGAAAGAAACAAGGGTGCAGATTTCAATTGCAATGAAAAAGAAGAGAGAACACTGACAGTTACATGGACAATTATACCATGCCAAGCAATTCCAGTACAGCAACAATTTCCTTGTGTTGTTATGTCCAGACAGAATTTCAAATTTTTTCCTGAATCATGCTCTACTTTGCACTAAAGTTCTTACAGAAGATCGCAAGAGCAATCAGCAACTTTGGGGAAAAAATGTAAAAATGGTCTAAGTGAATCGTACATTATATTTTTTGGGTGATGTTCCATGACCGACCATTGCAGATAAAATCTTTTGAAGTACAAGAGAGCAGTAGCCTGAAAAAGTGAACCAATCCCACAAGGTGTTAATAAAACCCAATATTACTGTTTTCACTTTTCACCTTTTTTTATTCTTTTCTTTCAAGGTTTTAATCATTCTAGATACAGAACAATGTACCTGAATTTTATGAGGAAAGTAAAAGGCACTGCATACTTCTCGAAGTTTATTCTCATAAAATACTCGCATCGACTGTTCTTCTTCAATAGTGAGGGGTTTTGAACGAGAATGCTTTTCAGCTGACACAGAAATAATAAGGCAGTCACATAGTTTGAAATTGTGACTAAGATGTAGCAAATTAAAAGAACATCAAAAGAGAATGCAATAATAAATGAGAGAAAAGAACAAAGCAATTACCATTGTCTTTTGCAATTTGAGGTTCTGGATATGAAAATGATCCATCAATATCTACTTCCATTTGGGTCGTTCCATACTTTGAAACAAAACAGTAAATTATTCTCAATAAGAGTATTAACTATAACACGATTCCAAAACAGTAATTTTGAAGAAAAATAAAGCATAACACTACACATTTAATCTTGGATATCAGGACAATAATGCATTGTAGCAAATACCTTTCAGATGGATAGTATATTAATTAGAGCAGTACATACCAATATGCTCTCCCCTAGTTAACATTCTTAAACATTTTCGAAAAATTCAAACTTGAAGCTTGAATGCATACATTGAATCATGGTAGACTCAATTTCTATCGAAACAAAGGAAAAAGAAAAAAAGTGCCACTAAACCAACTTTTGTGAACAAGTAATGTTACTTCTTATCAAACAATAATACAAATCAAACCATGTAAAAGCTCTCATGCATACATTAAAATCACGAATTTGAGGCTTTAGCAATACCTTCTCCAGAGTTTGTATTGCTCTTTGGTTCGAGGCTTTGAACATTTCAACCTATAACACGAACAAAAATGAAACTTCCATTATGAGGACAAAAAAAAAAGTATCAAAACAATATAAAAATTCAAACTTGAAGCTTCCAACTGATCAGCAAAAAGACATCAAAGCTCCAACTAAAATTGCATGCAAGTGAAACGAAACAGAGCATAACTCCGCACACGAATCCAACTAATGATATCGAATAACATCAGAACCTCTTCGGTTTCCGAAAAATATCGAAAACAGTAAATAATACAAACAATGCAATAGAAATATCTAAAAAAGTGAAAGCTCCATACAAAATTTCACTAAAAATGATAAAAAAAAAAAATTCCTACACTTTCTCAGCTACCAAACAGGAAGTGAAATACACAATTTTTTTTTTTTTAAAAAAAAGAAACAAAAACGATCTGTATCAACTACTGCGACACAGTCAAGACGTACGAGCTGTTGAGGAGTGAAAATCCACTTCGCTCGGTGAGTCGAGGTCTGGAAATCGGACATGGCTCGCTCACTCAACTCGGTGGAAAACCCTAACTCACTTTTGCTTCGACAAATCACACGATCGATTCCAGTTCGTGTTTCAACAACACAATGGGCGATTTGGCGCGTGCGTCCGTCGGCTCACGGCGCTTCTTCACAAAGACTACAGTAGAAAAGAAAAAAAAACCAAAAGAATTAGACGGTGGAGATATTTTGCAATTTGCGCCACTAATGCGATCGTCTTCATTTTTCCACTCCCGGGGCATTTTGGTCATTCTAACATTACTTTAGGTTAAAATTAAAATTTTATTAGAGAGAAACAGATCAAATTTATTTTGTAAGTTCTAATTTTTTTTTAATTAGTCAAAATTTTATATGAAATTATAGTATACTTTCATTAAACCGATGTGTTTGAAAGATTTTTGATAAAAAATTTCATATTTTACAATTGAACTATTAACTTCACTAATTTTTATTTGGGCAATTTTCATTTTGATTCTTAATTTCTAAAAAATTATTAATTTTTTAAACTAGTTTCGTTTATTGGTATTATTGAACCCTAATTTTATGGAAACGTATCAATTTAGTCTCTCTGACTAAATTTCTGTCAATTAAACTTAACAGAATTAGTAAAAAAACTGTTTTGTCCTTGACTCTATTTAAATGAGTTAAAATTATAATTTTAACCTCAAATTTTAAAAAAATTAATAATTAAAATGGTAGTATGGTCATTTTAGATTAGTTTTTAATTAAAAATTTTAAAATATTTTTAAATACCTTAAAAAAAAATTTCAATGGATCTCCACCGTCCATCAAAATTGATGGACTGTAGAGATTATACCGAAATTTTTTTTAAAAAAAATTATAAAATTAATTTTTTTTACTATTTAAAAAAAACAAAAACATCAACTTTTTTTTTAAAAAATAGTGATACGAACCTTGTCAATTGTATCAAGATTGATGCCGAAGATCGTTCTAACCTCTGGTTCGGATGGAAACTCAACACCTATATTGAGATGTGAACCTTGGTATAAAGAAGGACGCCACAATCAAGGATGAAATACTCGATTGATAAGTCAATGAAGAACGCTACAGAGAATTCTGATAAGTTTCAGTTAGTTCTCAAAGAACAAAAGAGAAAATTCTCTCAATTTTCATTCAAAATCAAATCTGCCTCTCTTATATCCATTCAGATCCTTTATAAACTAAAACCCTAAAAGTCAAGAAAGGCTACACGCCTATCTCTAAAAAAAGGAATAAGATATTCGGCCATTAAAGCCTTACAAACAAAAAACTAGAATGGGCATAATTGCCTTACAAATGGAAAACTAAAACAAGCAAATATTGAATTCAAGCCCAAGCCGAAATTGTGCCATACGCCCTGTAGTAGCCAAAATATGTCTGGCCCAAAGACAAAGCCCATAGCTAAAAGTAGGGCTGCACTCTCATGTAGTACGACGGTGGCTTAGCATGAAGACCAAGTCGCACGACATGGAGTACCTTCATGTAGACGTACCAGTTGGAAGACTATGTCGCACGACACGAAGCACTCGTGTAGTACGACGACGTACCAGTTGGGAGACTATGTCGCACGACACGAAGCACTTGTGTAGTACGACGACGTACCAGTTGGAAGACTATGTCGCACGACACGAAGCACTCGTGTAGTACGACGACGTATCAATTCGAAGACCTTGTCGCACGACATGTACCCTTATGTAGTGCGACAGTGCTACATCACCCAATCATGGTCCAGATTGACAAGAAACCTACATGTCGTACGATATAGCATCTCCGTCGCTCCGAGGGAGACCAGATTGTGATCTACTTGGAACGGGTCCTACAAAGTCATAATGACACTTGATGGCAGCCCAATCAAAAGAAGCACCCAGATGCTTTCTTAGTGGAAGACAGAGAAGAGAGAATGATGAGATCTCCTAAAAGGAAGAAGCATGAGTCTCCTATAAAGAGGAGGATAATCACTCATAAGAAGGAGGCCGAAAAACTGAGATCCAGAGATTACTACGAAAAAGCCACACCCTCCG
This sequence comes from Xanthoceras sorbifolium, assembly GCA_003430845.1. NCBI lineage: Eukaryota > Viridiplantae > Streptophyta > Magnoliopsida > Sapindales > Sapindaceae > Xanthoceras > Xanthoceras sorbifolium. Next base: position 34,544,079 of record CM010616.1, read on the forward strand.
GCCATTGTTCATTTTCTCCGATCACCTTCCGACCTTACATCTCCTTTGATAAGAAAAACCCCAACCGTGAAAATAGCAGGAAGTATTTCTCACTTATCTCCATTTACGAGCATTACACCTTTATTAGCACTCGCTAACTTGACCGTCGAAGTGACTTTGGCCGACACCACCCCGGTGTCCCAGACGTCCTGCGGGTCATGTGCGTTCTGTCTTTACAGATTGTAGTGCCCCGTGTCCCCGAGCGATTTTTGAGGACTACACGCCCAAGCCTTCTCTTATTTGGCCCAATCAATTGCCTTGATGACGTTAATTAAGCTTTGGTCTTCATGTGGGTTCATCTTGGACTTTAATAATCCAAAATCAGCCCATGTGTCTTGAATTAGGCTATTGAGTGCTTCTTTGAATCTCTTAGCTCTTGCCCTTGTTATTGGCCCAACCGGAACATGTAATGGATCCCTTGGTGCAGCTCCCTTATTCTCATCAAATAGTAATAATTTTTTTTTATTTTTTAAAAAAATTTCTATATAATTTCCACCGTCCATCAATTTTGATGGACGGTGGAGATTTTCATTTATTTTTTAAAAAAATTTTAAATTTTTTAATTAAGGGTAGGTTGAAGGATAAAAATACCACTAGAACAATTAAGTTTGACTAACAGTTTGACTAATAGAATAACCAAATTGATACGTTTCCAGAAAGTTAGGATCTAATTATACTAATAAATGAAATTGGTTTAAAAAATTGATAATTCTTTAAAAGTTAGGGACCAAAATAATAATCACCCTTTTTATTTTATTATAAAATTAAATGAAAAAGACAATATGATAAAAAAAACGGAGTTTAGATAATTGAACGGTAGACTGCTCATACCCACATTAATATATTTATCCTAGAACATTTGTAAGTTACAAGAGAAATTACCATCTACATGCTGCGTGCAAATTTTTTTTATTAATTATTAGTCTTGAAAAAACAAAACTCATGCACTTTGTCTTAAGCTACAATTACCTCAAAATCTAAGGATCCATTATGTATTTATCCCTTCCCATTTAACTTTGGGGGTATTTATGTCATTTAATTATAATTTTAGATTAAAAAATAAAACATCACTAAAATTGTGGTCAGTTTTCGTTAAAATAGCTGGGTTGGGTTTTGGGTGATTTTTTACCAAAACCCCTCTTAAAATATTTGTCGTTTCTTCCAAAAATCGCTCCCTATAGACTGGAAAACTACACTGACCAGTCTGACACTCGAGGTATTTTTTTTTATAATTTACACATTTGTTTTTCTATTTTATTATATAATTAAATTCTTTATTTTTTTTCCATCAAATTCTGCAATATTTTACTTTTTCTATGTTTTAATTACTTTTTTGGAGGTTTTGTTAGGGTTTTTTTTGTTTTCTCAGTGTTAAGTGAAGTAGAATTATCAATCTTTTTGTCAAGAAACAGTTTCTCGTACTTTGATCGTTGTCTGTTGATGAAAATTTGTTCTAGATATGTTATTTTCATTGTGATTTTAGTGTTTTCATGGGTTGTTTAATTGTTTGAAGTTGTGATTTTATTGTTTTAGGTTCAATTGAGATAATAATCTTGTGATTTTGGACCCATTTTGGTAGAATTTCTAAATTTGAAGTTTGATTTAAATGGTTTGCTGATCTGGGCTTGATTTTAAATGGCCACTTATAATGTGTGGGTGTGCGTGCGGTCGTGTGTTTGTTTAAGGTATGAATTGAAGTATTTGATGTGGGTTAGTGTGATTGATACTGAATTTGCACAGATAATTTTGAGACTTGATACCGGAGAAGCGATAGCATGATGTTAAAGTATATACCGCTAGATGAAGGGATGATGATAATGGAAGAGGCAATTGGCAAGGCAAAGAGGATAATGCAAGGGTACCCGGAAACAAAGTTCACTTGTGAAGAATACCAGAGGTTTTATGAGTATCCTTTGTGTGTAGGGTTTAGTACTATAAATTGGGTTTAGTACTAAATCAAGATTTTTTGGCTTTTTTTATGTTAGATATAGTTTTATGTAACATTTCGCATGTGGTCTTTTACTACTTCGTAGATGTGTATATTTCATGTGTACTTATCATAGCTCTAATGAGAAGTCGATGCAGCTTTATAATCAATTTAAGATGAGCCTGGAAGAGAGCATCAATACAATGGTGAGCTAAGAGCATCGTAAAAATTTATGTTGCTTTATTATTAGAGTTAGTCTATCCTATATTTCATGTTTGTTAATTTCTCATGGAGTTATTCCAACAGGACATAGTAGTTGAATTATCAGCTGTTTTATTATAACTTTAGTGTTGAATTCATATGTTAGATTGCTATGGCCGAATTGATTGACTTTGCTCATTTTTCTTTTTATTTTCCAATTGCTTGAAAAACTTCAGAGATTTATGCAGACAGAATGATATCAAATGTGTCTTTTACTCTTTTGCTCTCAGGTACTACCATCACTGATGTGCCAGAATGATGCATATTTGTTGAGACAACTTGTGCTAATGTGGTCTAATTACAAGTTGATGGCAAGGTGGCTATGTCGATTCTTTCAATACCTTGATCGATTCTTTATCCCTCAGCAGAAATTTCTTCTGTCTCTTGATGAGCTCTCTGTTAGTTGCTTTCACGATTTGGTTAGTGGTACTTGTTCTTTTCTTGTGGCAGCTATTTCAAGTCTTGTACTGGTGTGATTCCGGCTGCTGCTTTATATTAAATTGTTCCGGAAAATTGACGATGTTATTCTCCATTTCAGGTTTTTAAGAGGTTATATTGTCAATTCCAGGCTGCTGTATTATCATTGGTTTGTTGATTTGCTACTTTGTCTGTGATTTCTGTTTCCTTCTCAATGGGGTTAGCTTTAGTTCAAATTCGTGTGCAGATCAATCAGGAACGTGAAGGATTGCAGATTGATTGCGACCTGCTGAAGAATGTCTTACATATTTTTGTGGAAATTGATAAATATGGAAACACAAAATATTATGAGGATTTTGAGCAGGTCATGCTTGTAAATACCTCTGCATACTACTCTCAATTGGCTTCAGAATGGTTATTGTGTGATTTGACGGCTGACTACATTCAGAAAGTAATCTTGTGCTTAAATTTAAGTATCTTTGATGATATTTGTTTGAGAAATCAAACAGGATAGATAACCATTGTGTACTTCTGAATTTTCCAGGTCTTCTGGTGCTTAAGTCAGGAGAACAGAAGAGCTAGTCATTACCTGCACCCTGGAACAGCAGAAAAGTTGCAACAGGTATACTTGATATTTGGAGACCTTTAAAACCTTTACTTATCTATAGAAAAACTTAACCCATTTGAACTTATATACACAATTTGTTTATTTTCGTTAACTGATCTTCAGAAGCTGGAAAGACTGTCTGGAAGTTTCCTTGTTTCGTCTGAAATCCAAGTGATCTTCTTGGAAGATTGTGGTCCATATATGTTCTTCTAATTCTGATTCTTTTGGCAGGTGGTCAGGAACCAATTGCTGGAGCAACCTGCAAACAAATTGTTTGAAAAGAAGCAAGCTGAGAACTGTGGCATGATGACAGATTATCAGGTCTGAAAATTATCCTGAAGAGTTACTCTGTTCTATAGTATTCATATTACTGTCATCTGCTAATGCTAAGAAGCAAATACGGTTAAAATCTGAGCCTAGGAATTCAGATGCTATTAGATTGCATGACTTACTATTCAGGATTTGAAGCTTTCACATTGATGTATTATTTGCCATATCTAGGGAATTGGTGATTTGCTTGCCAATTTGCTCATTTTGCTAAATTGGTGAACTGATATAGCAGAACATAATCTTTCCCATCTCATTGACAATTACCAATCCAGTAAAGTTTCATTTATCTACGTTGAGTGGACTGCATTCTTCAAAATTTGCTTGTGACACCTTCTCTTTCTATTTTTATCTGTGACTACTTCTTCATTTTGAAGATCAATACTCTCAATAGGCATTATGCCCGTGTCCCCCTTTATTTTTGTCCAGTTGGTCTGTTTCTGGCCGATTTTTGGCACCGAGTTTTCTTCCAATACACAGCTGAGTATGGATCATTTTCTCAGGAAATTCTGTCCAAATGTGCCGGCATGACTCTTGAAGGGGGAAGTTCGGTGTCAACAGCAGAAGAATGGCTGGCTGCTCTGATGGAAAGCTCAACAAATATATGTTGATTTCGTGATTGATCATTTGTGAAGACTACTCACCCAGATGTTTGTAATAACCATTTTAGTATCTTACAGTTGGTGATAACAAAAGCATTGCTTTGATTTACTATAGTAGAATTAACTTCGAAGAAAAAACTTCGAGTTACATACATTCGTGCATGTTTTTGTTCTGGCAAACATCTGTTTTTGATTGCACTAGCTCAGATGAAATGAAGATACACACTCACTTACCTGTAAATTCATGCTTGTCAAAAATTAACCGTTTGATTGAGATAACAAGCAAGATGTCGATATTTTGAAATCAGATTGTCCATTGCTATGGAATTTGAGAGAATGAAAATCCTTTCGCTTGTTTTTTCCACTTACATAATTTGGGACGGAAAAGATTGTAAACTCCAGTTCCAAAACCTATAACGTTACCAAGCGAAGGTAAGGGTTTTAACATTTGAAGGCCAACAATACTACGAACAAAGTCGTGGCTCAAGCGGGTAAGTCGTTGTGCTAGCTTAACCAAGGTCTCGGGTTCGAGTATTGGGAACGTAGCTATAATTGTTGGGAGAGTTTTATTGTCCTAACAGTATATCCCGGCTCGAAATCCAGATTAGTCGGGTTTCTGTGTAGATTGAAACCGTGTATAGTGTCATGCCACATGCCATCAAAAACAGGATGGTTCTCACCAAAAAAAAAGAATACAGGCCAACAATACTCGGCATAAGATGATGGAAATTTCCTGGTAGCAGACCATTTTCTTGAATTCAAAACAAACAAAATGTAGACTTTTTAATGCTACGTGGTTGACGGGGGAAGACTTGTATTGTGACTTAGCTGAAAGCGCGTTTGTGGCTGTGCATGTTCTCATCAACTGATCTGCTTCAGATTATATATATATATATACCAGTTGCAGAGTTCTCTCTCAAATTCAAGCCTCGTCTGGTTTTTTTTTAAAAAAAACTTTGATTCTTGAATTTGCCATCTAACAGGTACATCTTCTATAATTGTTGTTTCTACTTGTTTTTTTTTTTCCCTTTCTTTTATTACATGTACATGTGAATTTACTCACTACTATTATCTAGAATTCTCAGATCTTTTGTCTTTTCTATAGTAAATCTTAACAAATCTTCACTGTGTATAATGATAGTAGATATCATGTTAAGCATATTGCATATATATATATATATATATATGTATGTATATATGTGTGTGTATATAAATATATATATATGTAAATTTATTTTAGCTTCTTATCAGAATAAAGTGTATATTGTGAACATTTTCTTTTTAGGTTAAACGAGTTGTGATCTTAGTGTAAGAAGTCTTCGAATCAAATTTCGCTCGCATCAAGGTTGAGGAGATTTGGATAGGTTTAGATATAAGATGATGAGTTGGTTTTTCAGAGGCAGCAAGGATCGAGACGCGGCAAAGAAAGATGAACTGATGACGAAAAATGGGAAAATTTTACTAGAAACAATGATGCACTCACGTCAAGGTTCAAGATATTTGGATAGGATTAGATACAAGACGATAGGTTTGTTTTTTAGAAGCAGAAAGTATCTAGAGAAGGCGAAGAAGGAAGAATTCATGATGGAAAATTGGAAGAATTCATGATGGAAAATTGGAAGATTTTGCTGGAAACCTTGATTACTGCTTCTAATGGTAAGTATAATCCAATCCTTAACTTTTCTGCTGAAGAACTCATGAGTGCAACAAACAACTACAGCAGACTTAATGTTGTGAAAAGTGATGGATTTTATGAATTGTACAAGGGTAATTTTCTTGATCAAGAGCGTACATTTTCTGTTATGAAGTTTACTGACAAGAATTATATGTCGTCGGTCTATGCACACCAATGTTGTTGTAATAACATTGCATTTGCATCACAAATGCATCAAAAGAATGTCCTGGAGTTGATAGGATGCTGCTTAGAAACCCAAATTCCCGTTCTAGTTTTTGAATCTGTAGAGCACGGCACCCTGCTCGATCGTATTTGTAGCAACGGTCATCAACCCAGTTTCGAGCCTTTATTATGGACACAAAGGTTGAAGATTGCAATGGAGATAGCTAATGCGGTTGCATATCTCCATGTTGGATTTTCCAGACCCATCGTCTTCAGAAACATCAAACTGGCGAATATCTTATTTGAGGACGAATATGGTGCCAAATTGTTTGATTTTTCACTTTGTGCATCCATTCCGGAAGGTGAAACTCATATAAGCTACGAGTCAATTTGCGGAACTATGGGTTATCTGGCACCCGAGTATGTAAGCATGGGACATTATAATGAGAAGTGTGATGTTTATAGTTTTGGTATATTGCTGTTTGAGCTTTTGACGGGACGGAATGCATTTAAATTCTTCTATGACGACGATGATGAAGAGATTGATGAGAGTATTGATGATGAAGAGATTGATTGGAATCCTCTGTCGAAACATTTTAAGAAACTTATGGAAAACAATAGGTTTCATACGAGAGTAGATCCCAGTATTATTGGAAAAACAATCTATCCTGAAAAGGAGCAGCAACTAAAAGCTTTTGCAGAGATTGCACTGAAATGTATATCAGATCCTGCACAAGATAGGCCAACAATGGTGGATGTTGCCAAACAATTAAGGCAAATGTATCAGTCTAGCATCTAACAATTTTATAATGAATCTTCCTTCTATTTTTTTTAATTGTATAATTATAAAATTACCTGTAATTCTGCCAAGAGACGCCAAGATTAAATACTATATGAAAATTTTATCGTCTCAATTTATAATTTCATAGGAGTGATGTGTACACTTTATGGAATTTTCTATAGATGTATAATGGTTTATTGTCATGTGTCGTGTACACATAATATGTATGCATAGTATTTTAAATTTACTGATTGAGTAATGTTAAATTGTTCAAAAAATTTATCTAAATTTATGTCTAAATAATTCGGCATTTGAGTTGTCAACATTCTATCACTTGACACATTATTTAATAATTTATATAGTATTGACAACACACGTATCATTTAAATTTTTTGAATAATCAAACGTTACTCTTATTTTAACTATATGAAAATGAAACTCGCCATATACCTAACATGCGCGCACAAAATGTTTCTGCCAAAAGTTAGCACAAAGCCCAAGTACATAGAAAGCACAACAGAAAGTCCAAGAGATTCAATAGCCCACAAGTCATTTACAAATAAAATATAAAAAAGTAAGATACCGTTTGTATTTTTATCTGAAGATGAAACTATTCTAAATTTTTTTAAATATTAAATAGTGACTGAAATTTAAAATCTGAATGACATATTTTTTTTTATTTCTAACTACTAAATAAAAGTGTATGTCAAAAAAAAAACTACTGAATAAAAATATTAATTATTTATTTTTTTAAGATAAAAATATCTAAATAAAGATAAATTTAGAAATATTTAATAAAAAAATGATAATTATAGAAGAAAATATTATAATTATAAAAAAATATATTATAATTATGATTAAATGATTAGGTATTAAGTATTAAGTCAGTATTTTTAACTTTTTATTTTAAATTATTTTTTAGTATTTTTAAATTATTTAATTACTTAAAAAAATAAATAAAAATAATTTAATCTATCAAATTCAGATTAATTAAATGTTAACCCAAGGATTCATCATGCATCTATAATTGCATAGTGGATAAGTCCATTTATTTATCATTGCGCAACCTCAACTACATCAACTATTGAGAAAATATAAATGTAATTGGAATTCATTTAAATTATTTGATCAATTGATGGGTTAAACATTCATGCAAATTGGTTGTAGCTACTAAAAACAAATAAACTAACTACTTGAAAAATAAAATAAAAACTGACCTAAAAAAAGTACAAATTTGTTTAATAACTAGAATTGATTTACCAAATTAAAACATTTTATTATGTACGGAAATATTGTTACTATTTAAATTTTGTATCGGACCCATGAGTCATGACTGGAAATTATTTCTTTGCTAATCCTAACCGTATGAGTACAAACTAACAACGAAATACGAAAAAAATTATAATGAAATTTTTATGAATAGAAGAGAGTATTTTGTAGTACTTTATAATTTGCTTTATGAATTTTTGTTTCAATAAACTTGCATCTATATCATAAACAAGTTATAAAATATTTTGAAATTGGTTGAGTTTCGGCTCTACACTTTCAAAAAATGCGTAATTAATTTCCTCCAACATTTTAAAAACGAGAGAAAAACAATGTAAATAAGATAAATTATAATTAATATGAATTAGTTTCATTTTCGTATTATTATGTTTATGTGTTAGGTATATATAAAATAATCTCTCATAAATTTTATGTTCATATGAGTACAATGACTAAGCCAATGCCAATGCCAATACTTGTGAGGAAACAACAATCATGCAGATTTTATTTTCTATTTTTAAGAAGGAAAAAAAAAAAAACTAATATTCACATACTATTTCGCATCCTTATAATAGTGTCTTTTAGATAAGCAACTCGCTTAATCTTAATTTTTTTTTTTATGATATTACTATTATCAGTAATCAATGTATCCAAAATCTTAAGCTGATAGGTAAGAGTTTAACAATAGTATTTAAAATATAAGTTGAAAAGATTTATAAAACGTTAATGTCCTTCCATATATAACGTGAAGATAGATAGCAAACGGTGGATAAATATTAGACGTCCCTAGCCATATAAGGCGGGCGATGAATAAGAAATCCAAATAAAGGTGAAAGAGATAATTTAAACCCAAGACCCCATAGCTTTCTTAGATATAAATATTTTTTTGGCAACTCGAAAACTGAATTAACGTCATTTGCAATCAAAACATATTAGACATTGCTTCATATATATATATATATATATATACACACGTGTTATTAATGTTCATACTTCAAACTGCTTATAAGCTTCATATTCGAGCTTTTTCTCTGTCAAGGTTCTTGCTTCTGAAGTACGTTCAATCTGCTTTCCGGTGTCGATTTCCACGGCTCTGATCTCTCAAGTTCCGGCCATCCACAGGTTAAATCCTCGTGCTCAGCCCCCCCTTTTTTTTTCCCCATTTAAATTTACATTTTTTGGTACCTATATATATGAGCAGCTGTGATATATAGCAGTCAGTATACAACACAGTTTTTTATTTTTTATTTTTTAATTGGTGACTGTAAAATGAAGTGAAATTTGCATTTCATGGATTTGTTTGTTTATAGGTTATTAGCATGAGTTTGTATTTAAGAACAAGCAAGTCTGCAAAGGAGACAGAAGAAGCAGCAGCAGCATTTGTGATGAGAAATGGGGAGGTTTTGCTACAAAAATTGAATACATATTGTAATGGTAAATGCAATCCCTATACGTACGTACGTACTCGGCTAAAGAGCTCGAGGCAGCAACAAACAGCTACGGTGGCACGAATGTTGTGGCAAGTGATTCGTCATATGTGTTGTACAAAGGTTACTTACAAGACCGTCCGGTTTTTGTTATGAAATTTGCAATCAAGCATGAGACGTTGGATACGGACCAATGTTGTTTCAATAAAATTGTGTTCGTCTCACAAATGAGACACAAAAATATTTTGAAGTTGATCGGATTCTGCTTGGAGGCTTGGATTCCCGTTCTAGTTTTTAAAAGGGTCGAGTATGGCACTCTTGCTAATCGTATTTCCTAATTACCATCCTCGTAAATTTTACTTTGAACCTTTGCCGTGGATTTAAAGGTTAGAGACTGTATCGGAGATAGCTCGTGTACTTGGCTAATTGTGATTTCGACAAGAAGAGTGATATTTATAGTTTTGGTGAATTGCTCATCGAACTTTTGAGTGGACGGAGAATAAGTGATCTTCCCCTTCTTGAAATCGACAGGAGGTATCATTTACGAGATTATGTGAAGAAATACCCAAAGATAGGCTAACAATGATTAATGTCACGAAACAACTCAAGTAAATATATCTATCCGTTTAATTTTTTAATTTACATTGGGAAATTAAAATTCCTTGTATGTAGTTTCATGTAACTTTCATGGAGGACAGGGAATTTCTTGATTGTTGACGCTGAGGATATTTAGTGTAAACAACTTCTATCATGTTTTTTTCAGTCAATTTATAGGTCCATATTTTTCCCAATAATAATTCTAATATCTTCATTGATGTACAAAGATTGGCACCCTGGAATAATTTTAAAATCAGGGAAAAATTTGCATAAATTTACCGCATAGTGTAGATTTTCTATTAATAACCAGACACGAATCAAGATCTCTTCTCACTAACGATGTAGGACTTGATCACAAAACTAGTCTAGCATGATTTTCACATATCATAAAGTAAAATATCGTGGACATAAGTTATAGATTTTTTGATAAATTTTCCTCTGTATGATATCTATATCAGCTTTTAAACTTTAAAAATATGGTATTTCTTCGATTAGGACGATTCTGAAAAAAAAAAATCTTTATAATATAGTAGAATCAGTTTTGTAATGTTGTAATGTTATAAAGTTATACGTTCACTTTCATAACGTTATATGTTGTACAACGTTGTGAAATAAAAGTATTAATAATATTTTTTCAGAATCGTCCTAATCGGAGAATTATTCTTGAAAAGAAAATATGCATTTTGGGAATGCTTTTTAGGATTGTTAGAAGTTCTTTCAAATAAGTATGTATATATAGAAGTATTTCTTTTGTTGATAGTGTTATTAGATTAAAGTAAATTACAAAATCTTGTATTTTTTTTTTAATTTATGCATCAGAAATATTTGTTCATGTTGCTTTTTTTTTTTTTACTAATGATTGTAGGAGAGACCTAATCAAGGGTCTCTTCTTGTCTTCTAACCACCAGACCAAATCACTCTTTTGAGACAATCACAAAAAAAAAAAATAAATAAATAAAATTTTTAGGACTATTACACATATTACCCTCTCTCTTTTTTATTTATTTATTTAAATTTATATATTTCTCATTGATCTTTCAATACAAAATGAGTCAATTTTTTTTTTCTCTCTAATTATTATAGTAGAATCATAACTTTGTCATTCACCATTATAAAAACTTCATTTTTAACTATTGGTGACCTCCCACATACATTAATTATTAACTTGTATGTCATTCAAACTAAGCAATTTAAATATTAAATTACACAGATATATGTCTTGTAAAATTAATAATTGTAAAGATACATACTATGATATACTTTTTGTAAATTTTAATTTGAAAGCGTGAGGTCTATGTTTTAATACGTTTTGAAATCCTGGACCTAAGAATTGTATATTTTCTTTCATTTTCTTTTATCATAATCGTGTTGAAACTGTCATGATAGAGAAGAAGATAATAAGTAACATGTGCTATCCATGTTTAAGCAATGTAAACATTTTTCTTGAATTTATATATCTTCAAATCTAAATTCACTAAAAATTTTAACTACACAATTGTAATAACCCATCACATAGATGTCCATCTTGTTAAATAAACGTAAAATTAGCGTAATTTAATACAAATTCTGTAAAATTCAATATGAAAGTGAAAGGTCTTTATCTTGATACATTCTAGAATTATAAGATCATTGCAAAACATGGAACAAATTAAAAAGTAACATGAGCTAAACATGTATAAGCAATATAAGCATTTGCTCATGAATCCATATCTCTTTAAATTTAAATTCACTTAAAATTTAAATAATTTTAAGTTGATATAATCAATGGCGGAGCCAAGACTTTTAGCAGGCAGGACTTCATTCAAACAATAATAAATATAAAAATTTAGTAGAAATAAGAAGGTAAAACTTTAATGTTCATTAGTAGTTTACTATTTATCAATACAATTACATTGTTCTTAATGTTGTTTCATATTTTCAAATTAATGTACAATTTTCAAAATTTGGGTATGGGAGTTTAAATCAAATAGATTACCTATACTCTTATGGAGACTAAACCTAAATTTAAATAAAACTTAAACCATATTCAAATATTTTTTATTTATGTTTGAGTCATGAGACACGAGACTCGAAATTTAAAATTAAATTTAAATTAATTTTTATTTTTAGGGAGGATTTGAACCCCCATGGGCTGACATAACCTAATTCTTAATATTATATAATTAGAACTATAGTTCAATGTGTCTTGATAATAAATTATGTTTATATAACTTGAAAATATTTTAAAATTGAGCTGTCACAATAAATGTAGTATATGTAAAATATTTTTGTACTTTTTATTACTTTTGTATTTATATTCAAGTAATGAATATATTAAGGAAAAGGAGAGAATTGTTATTGGTTTTTCATTACTTTTATTGTTTATTATCATTATTAGGGTCGTTTGTTTTTTTTATCAGAATACTGAATATATCTGAATTTCTCTTAAAACTAAATAAAGATTAAAATTTAAAATCTGAACAACATATCTAAATAAAAATATTGATTGTCTTTTTTAAGATTAAAATATCTAAATAAAAATATATTTAAAAGTATATTAACATAAAAATTATATATATAGAAAAAAAATATTATAAATATGATTAAGTGATTATGTGTTAAGTAATAAATTGTAATTTTTAATTTTTAATTATTTTAAATTATTTAACCACTTAAAAAATAAATAAAAATAACAATTTATAACCATTAAATATTAAATAGAAAAAAAAACACCTCATAATCTTAATAAATTCTATAAAGTAATTAAAAAATATGAAAACTTTAGTGAACTAATCATCATATAATTTTTTTTAAAAATTTATTTAGAAAAAATAAAGGCATATAATTCTCTCTCTCTTCCCATAGTGATGGAGCTACCAATTGTGGGCCCTTCCGTCATTGCTCATCGAGCTAATGAGTCCCACCTTCAATCACCGTCCAATCCCACCAAACCTCAACCTATCAGATCTCTTTTTTAACCTACTACTTACTGTACTGGAACATTTCTCCTACTGTAGTGAGAAAACGACACGTAGCTTTTTAGTGCCTTATAAAAATTTATTTATTGGTATAATTGATTATACAAAGAGAGGGTCATCAAGCATTCAAAATACAACTATTAATTAATAATGCTTGAATGAACTTTAGACCCATATAATTATTAAAATTTTTAAAATAATTGAATGAAGAGTTTATCGGATTTGACGAGATTAAATGTGTCTGAAATAATAACTCTCATTATTTGAGAGAGGTCTTTCCATACTAAATTTACGTTTAAAATAGCTTCTCTATTGATCAAATTTAATTTAAAAAAATTCTTTTTAATTTATTTTGTGTCATTTGACTACTATTTTAAGAAAATTTTTAAATAAACAAAAAAAAATATTTTATATCTATAACAAAAAATTAAAATTTTAGATTTTTCGAGATAAATTATTTTAAATTTTTAAAAATATTAAAATATTAAATATTATTATATTTTATTTTATTAATTTTAAAATATAATTTTAACTTTAAATTATATATTTTTTAATAATTTTTTTATTTTATACCGTAACAATATTATTTTATTTTCACCACTATAATTTTAGTTTTATTTTTTTAAAATGGGTACAATATAATTTTAAGTTTAATAATGATAATATTATTTTTTTGAATGAAATAATGTCAATATTTAGCAACAGATCTAATAAATCTAAAAGAAAAAATAAACCGTACAAACAAAAATCTCATAAAATTAAATCCCTTCATTTTTTTTTTAAATTTTTGATTCGTTAATTAAAAAACATTTTGAATAGGAGAAAAGTCTTCAATAAAACGGATCTATCACAACATCATACTAAGATTGTCACCTGTCGACATGTTTGTTGTAATTAAAAAAAAAAAATCAATCATGATGATAATTAATATAATAAACAAAAATATACTTTTATACGCTATAAAATTTTACGAATTTACACATAATATACAAATTTTAAATTAATCAACAGATTTAATAATAGATTTTGTTTTCTAACATACAACCAATCACATTCTAAATATTTTCAAGTAAATCTAATAAATGATATACAATTAATTACTTACGGATGACTAAATCCAATTTCTATTTTTTATAAGGAGTACAGTTATCAGATTAATAACTATCTAAATCTATTAATATCAATCACTAAACGCGCGGTCTAAATATCTACTTTTACAGAGAGAAAACTATTAACAATTACTGATAAATATGTATGGTGAGAATTGAACTCTCATATTAAGAAGGGAGATATCTACTCCCACAAATTAAATTTATTTTATACTCATAAAATCCTTAACAAGTAAATAAATAAATACTGTATACCATATAATTATATACGGTATATAATTGATTAAACAGAGACAAATACGTATATATATAGACTTACCATCCAAAATCCAAATTTTTTTAAAATAATAAAAAAAAAATCCAAATTTTTTTTACAGCAACTTGTGTGTTTATTACTTGATGAGTAGTTTTGTTCTTTCTCTTCTCCTCTTCTCAGTTTTTGTTGTGTTGAGAGTCTCTCTTCCTTCTTTTTAACATTTATAGGGTTTTATTATTATTGAGATCCACCAGACAATGCACAATTTTGGTTGTTTCAATCGCTCTCGCTAAATCGAATTAGGGTTTTTTAAAATTTTTATTTTATTTTTTCTGGGTATCAATTTAGGGCAAAGTTTTTGACCCATAAAAAATTACCATCACAGTCACTACATTTCTTCGAGTTTTAGGGTTTTGGGATTTGATAGAGTCTAGAAGTTGCAGAAAAATCTCTCTTTCGGGGCAGATCAGAATATTGATTTTGTGGGTTTTCACGATTTTGGGGGTTTTTGGTGGGCCTATTTGATTAGTTGACTTTTGGGTTGAGTTGGTGATCAGGATTGGCTGAGATTGACTGGTGTTGGATTCAATTTTGTGTTGCATGCGGAGGATTGTGTAGTTTTGGGATCAAAGTTCAGTGCTTTTAGTTAGTTGCTCAAA
Organism: Xanthoceras sorbifolium; assembly: GCA_003430845.1. NCBI lineage: Eukaryota > Viridiplantae > Streptophyta > Magnoliopsida > Sapindales > Sapindaceae > Xanthoceras > Xanthoceras sorbifolium. The sequence goes on from CM010616.1 coordinate 34,559,148, forward strand.
TTCAATTCAAGTCTTGTTGGCTATTTAGGGTTTTGGTTTTGTGATAATTGAGGGGTTTTTGTTAGAGGAGTGTATTGGGTGACCTCTGCATGTGTGAACATTAAGGGGTCCTCTGCTCACTTGTGGAGGATCCCTACTTCTAAAACCAAAATTTGGAACTTTAAAAGTATTGGTTTTGGAGATTTCGTGAGTTGCAGGAGTTCTTTGATTGGCTGAATTTGGGTCTTTTTGGAAATAAAGATAAAGTGGGGTAGCGTTGAAATTTGCATTTGGCGGATTTGATATTCATATCTTTTTGTGTTTTGGTAATTTTATAAATTTGTGCGGAAATGTTTGGTTCTGGTCCAGATACTGGACATGAAAACAGTGAGGAGGCGGCTTCGGCTTTGGTTCCGGTCCGTTTTGTGTGGCCTTATGGAGGGAGAAGGGTGTTTCTCAGTTTTACTAGGTAAGTGAATGAAGTGAAACTCTCGTGATTCTGTCTAATGCCTGGTTTAAGTGTTCAATGATGATGAATGTGTGTGATTAGTTGTTTAGATATATGCTAGTTGATATGTGTGTTGGTTTTGTTTGCTTTGAGGACTTTTTGATGTTCAGAGCGGTAATGGGGTTTTGATTGGAAGTTTTTAATGTATGCACAGGTGGTCGGAACCTATGCTGATGTCTCCAATTGAAGGGTGTCCAACTGTCTTTCAAATTATTTGCAGGTTGACGCCAGGATATCACCAGGTTAATTAATTTTTATATTCATGGACTAAATTGAAGTTGACAAAGCTGTATTTTCAGCACCTTTATTTCTATTGTGTTTTAATTGATTATATTGCAAATGAAGATATTACCATGCATAACATGAATGCTCATTATGTGTTTAAGTTTTTATCTGTCAGCTTTCTGATTATGTATTATGAGTATGTTTCTAATGCTGATGAAATTAATGTCGTATGTTTAATTACTTTTACATACAGTATAAATTCTTTGTTGATGGAGAGTGGCGGCATGACGAGCATCAACCCTTCGTAAGCGGGAATTATGGGGTAGTGAATACTGTATTTATAGCTAGGGAACCAGATGTGGTTCCTACCGTTAGTCATGACATCCCTGACATGGAGGTAGATGATGTCATTATGCGCTCGGTAAGAGACTATTTTGCGTTAAATAATTTCATTGTTGGCTGGTACATCAACCTATAAATCTCGTCTTTATCATGTCATTGTGCCAAGAGCTACTTGTTAAAAGTGTAGGGGTGTTTTCCATATTTATTACGGGGCATATTTAATGGTGATATTTGTAAGATTATGCATAGCTATGATGGATTATGCAGAGGAATTACTCAAAATTGTCATAAATGTAGATGTTATATATATGAGTCTGTATATTCAGAAGATCATGAAGGGAGCTGCTTTCTTATGCAATGACAAAATTCTGGTGTTGCCAAGCACAAATGCTCATATCTGGGCTTGAAGAGTTCTTGGTAGGTGCTAAGTGATGAATTTTAGACTGCATTATATGCTTCGACAATAGGGACCGTGGATGATAATTAACAGTTCTTTTAATTTAGTTCACTGACCTCTTACGTAAGAGAAAAATTCCAACTTGATGAAATTGAAAAGATGAATTTGATATGTAGCTTTATGATTAAAAAGAAACTGAAGTTGATATTAGTTTCTGAGTTTAAATATTAGTATTATTTCACCTTCTCTGCTTATGAAGAGACCTATTTTTCTGTTTTAATTTGATATTAGACACATAAAATTGATTATTTGTAAAGGCATATAACAATGATATAGTAGAACTTTTTTGTTGCAATTGTTATTATTATATTGCTCCTTGTTATCCTCATACACATTGGGTCATGATGTCTGCTGGTACTTTGCAGGAAGCTGTTATGCAAATCCCAGAGGCTGATTTGGAGGTTTCTCGTCAACGGATTTCTTTATTCTTGTCCACTCATACAGCATATGAGTTGCTTCCAGATTCGGGCAAGGTTTGAATACTTTACCCTCTTTATGACCTGCTTATACCTTAAGTTGCTGTATTTGAAACCACCTCCTCCAACCTCCATCCCCACCCCCACCCCCACCCCCACTCTCACCTCCACACCCACACCCACTTCCACACCGATGCCCACTTTCTCGCCCTTCCTTTTAAGATGAGGCTAATTACTGTCTGTTTGTGTCTAATGTGACAGGTCATTGCCTTGGATGTTAATTTACCAGTGAAGCAAGCATTTCATATTCTCTACGAACAGGTGAATATCTTTTACCCAGACATATGCCTATGGACAACCCACCAGTCAGCCTAGTTGTGCATCTTTTCTGATTCAAGTTACTTGCAGGGAATCCCTGTCGCTCCTCTGTGGGATTTTTGCAGGGGCAAGTTTGTTGGAGTTCTTAGTGCATTGGATTTCATCCTGATTCTGAGAGAGGTTTGATCATAATAAAATATCATCATTTTCATCATTACGATTTTGATAAGAAATAAGGTCCTGAATAAACTATTTTGCTTTTTATTATCTGCAATGCGAAACTTTTTAGGCAAGCTAGATTTGTATTCAGAAAAAAATTGTGTGAAGCATACATCACAACAGATCATTCAGTTGATGAAAAGTCATTGACGTTTGCATTCCATTAAAGGTCCTAGGATGTATAATTGTAGATAAAATAGTCTCTAAAGGACACTCTAGCAAAAGGCACATATGTTAGAATGAACATTACTTTTGTAGGGAATGAAATTAAAAGTGCTCTTTTATCATGTATGGCCCATCTGCAGGTTCAAAAATGATAGTACATATAATTTTCATTGGCAAAGGGGAGAATGGTTAGGGAAAGACTGACACTTGCAAAAACCTTATAAAGCTTCCTTTAGTTTCCCTCTACTGCCTAACCATGGCTCTCTTTCAAACAGTGGTTGGAATCGACGATGTTCAAAGGTTATTTTGAAACTAGTTGTATATCAAGATGTCATGGGTTCCACTGTACCATCTATTTTAGGTCCTCGTGCAACCCTTATTTGCTAAATTTATTGAGACAGAATAATTGGGTGATATCTTTCTACCTGTTCCTTTTCTTGTGTGGAAGTTGTGCATAAACAGGAAAGTTTATTTTATCTTCTATATTGTTTTTCCTCCTCATTTCTCTTTAGGAATGCACAGAAATTCACACACACACTGATTTATTCCTATACATGTACAAAAACATACACACATAAAAGCTGCCACATACTACATGTGCATGTAATTGCGATTGCTTTCCTTGACTTGGCATAACATTGTAACCTGTTAAATTTCAGTTGGGGACTAATGGATCAAATCTGACGGAAGAAGAATTGGAGACACATACCATATCAGCGTGGAAAGAAGGGAAATCACAGCTTAATCCACAAATTGATGGCAACGGTAGACCACATCCTAGACACCTTGTCTATGTGAGTGCTTCATCCGATGCCTTCTAAGATGGTTTGGCATGCAAATGAATCTGTAGTCTTTATATTTCTTTTCTTATTTCTGCATTTTGATTGCGTGGATAATTTGGAAGGTGGTAAATACCCTGTTATTGACTGGATGATGTGCTTATATAGTTATATGTGGATATACATGATATTAATGTAAAATTTTCATGTGCAACAAAGTTAATACATATACGTATAAATAATCATATATACACGTGCTTGTGCAAAATCTTTAAAGCTCCAAATAACCGATGTAATCTTTTTTTGTTCGAACTCTTTTGCTGGTAATCTTCATCATATATGAAGTTCCATATCAGATACTCGTGCTAGTGATTTGTTTTATAACTTCAATCGTAGCTAAGTGAGCTTTTGGTTTGATGTTTGGATATTTTCAATCACTAACTTCTTTGATGTGCAGGCTGGGCCTTATGATTCTTTAAAAGATGTTGCTTTGCAAATTTTGCAACACAATGTGGCTACTATTCCTATTATCAATTCAAGCACACAGGATGGTTCATTTCCGCAGATACTACATCTTGCTTCCCTGTCTGGAATACTAAAGTGTAAGCTTTTTTATTGATTTGATAGTTAAGGGAATATGTTTCGCTGCTTATTAGTCAGGTTATGAGATAAGGCTTATTATTTAGCTTCTCTATGGGCATCTACTTCTGAAGAATTCAAAGACAATTCTCAACTTTTCATCATACTTGTTTTGGAAGGCTGTAGTTAATTGATTGAATTTCTTGTATCTTTGATTTTTGTTCAGTTTGTTGTTTTGGTGGACTATTGGTTCACTTCTGTAATTGCTTACTCTCTTTGATTAAAGTTTTCTGTTTCCTGTAAAAAAAGAAGAAAAAAAGGGAATACATTTCATTGCTAACCTGAACCTGAATTCAGGTATATGCCGGCATTTTAAACATGCTTCTAGCTCGTTGCCTGTTCTTCAACATCCAATATCTTCAATTCGGTTGGGCACATGGGTTCCACAAATTGGGGAATCAAATGGTCGGCCATTTGCAATGTTGAGACCAAATGCTTCGCTTGGTTCTGCCTTATCTTTGTTAGTTCAAGGTGATTTTTTCTCTCCCTAAACTATATGCTTGAGTTGAGGATTTTCATTGTCATGTTATCGGGATATGTCCATGCATTAAGACTTAAACTTGTTGCTTCTAATCTGTAATTTTATGATAACTTGTTAATATGAAGGGGATTCTTTCTCTGATTCTCATGATGATTTAATTATGTGATCTTGTGATGATATTTGTTGCATTTGTGATTATTGTTCACTTTCTTCACTCTGGAATTGTATTTACTTATTGCACTTTTTGATTATGAAAATTGAAGTAGCTAGTGTAATCTACATGTGTCATGGTCTCCTGCTTATCCTTGCCATCACATTTTCCACAGCTGAAGTCAGTTCGATACCGGTAGTGGATGATAATGACTCATTGTTGGATATATATTCTCGAAGGTAATCTGTTTTCTACCCTCTTTTGTCTTAATTCAAAAGAGTACTAACAAAATGTTGCAACTCACTAAATGTTCATATGCTTGCTTTACTGTGACAGTGATATCACTGCTTTGGCAAAAGATAAAGCATATGCTCAGATTCATCTTGACGAAATGAGTCTTCATCAGGTAATTGCTAATTTATTTTGATGTCTCCATTACTTCATGGCTGTGTGATTATTCTAATGATTCCATAACTTAAGTTCTTGAGAATGGATTATGAATCACCTTGTATAGTGAATTAAAAGATGTTATGGTGAAATTAAAAGATGTTGTAATTAGATTATGGTAAGAAGTAAACTATTTTGTTTGCAAAGTTATTGGGTGACCAATTATAGCAACCTATGTAGTTTCTGCATCTAGCAACGGTATTATTGACACTTTTTCTTGGGATCTTTTATCTTATTTCTTCTAATTGAGGCATGTTGATAACTATGTTACCAAAGGTTGGTAAGTATATCTGTATATGACTGCTCTTGTCCATTTTAGCCTCACTTAATAATTTAGATTGAATATCATTATGCTTGTTATTTTGCTCCTCAGAGGCCTCAATCTGCTTATCTTCTTTCACACCCTTGTAGGCATTGCAACTGGGACAAGATGCAAATTCTCCGTATGGCTTCAATGGACAGAGATGTCAAATGTGTTTGCGATCAGATCCTTTGCACAAAGTGATGGAGCGGTTAGCAAATCCAGGTACTTTTTCATCCCACCATTTTCGTTTATATTTTACTGTAAAAGCAACAGCACTTATGGATGAATTCAACAAAATTTCTGTTCCACTGAGTTTTATATGCAGTTTCATCATATTGTTTTGATCTTGGTATGTCAGGGGTAAGGAGACTTGTCATTGTGGAGGCTGGCAGCAAGCGGGTGGAAGGGATCATTTCATTGAGTGATGTGTTTAGGTTCTTGCTTGGAGTTTAGCTGGCATGGCTTCCACCATTTGGCATGAAGGGTTTGCTGTGTGATGGCTCTGGAGAAAAACTTGTTCATTTCATTACTCTTTATCTCCTTGATAATGCCTCCCTTGCATGGTGAATGGGTCTGTGATTTGGATGGTGGGCTGTACACGATATGTGTCCGCGCCCCCGTCTTTTTTAGGATAGAAATTTTAAAGAGCAAAAAAGAAGAATTTGTAAATTGTGAGAATTCAATTTGTTTTTCACCTTTCAATTTATAACCCAATTATTATCTTCTCAACGGTACTGCTGCTGGAGCAGCTGCCATGTTTGTGTCTAGTTGCTAACAGAAAATGAGGCAAACAAAAAAAGGGGGGTAAAACTGTACTATGTAAGCACCCAATGGCCCTGATGGGCTGTGTGTAGAAAGTGGTGGGTAATTCAATTTTTAGTTTCTGATCTCTGTTTATTCTCAGTCCAAAAGAAAAAAAATGAAGAAGAAGAAAGGATCTCTATGTAAACCTTTTATTGTTGCAGGGTTCTTTTTCAGCCTTTTATGGGGCATCATGATTTCTAGTCTTAGATTTTACATCAATTATTTATGATATAAAGCTGTTGGCGTAGTGCCCCAAAAAGAAAGGGAGAAGTCATAAACAGCAACAACACTTTTGCATATCTGTTTTCAGCTAGCTAGCTGAACGATGGAGACTGGCAACTTTTAAGGGAACAAAATTATGGCAATGCAAAAAATATATAAGATGTCTCATTACTTGGAAGTAGATAGTTTGATTAACTGCAGCATTCCATTTTGAATAAATTTTGAGAGTTGGGGAAGCCTGACACGACTGTTGATAATCATGAGCGTAAGAGGTTTATCACTGGGTTATTTAAATTTTTATTTTTGTTTTGAGTATTTGATTTTGCAGAGAGATATGGCAAAATTTACTTTCAGTATTTGCAAAGCAATAGAAATGATTAATTGTTCACAGATATGATGTGAATATCAAATATGAAGCAGGAATTGAAAACCGCAACCATTATTGGTCTGTTTTCTAAGGCCAAGCTCTGCAAAAGCTTGCTTGCAGTTGCTGCTCTTCTGCAGAATAAGCTTCATATCCAACAATGATTAGATCCATTACCTGGTTAAGCCTATTATTTTCAAAATTTTGTTTCAACTTCTTAAAATTGAAAGGATTCGAATATTAGATTGTATTACCGCCGTTAGGCTGGGTTGTATGTTGAGCTGCTCAATATCTCACTTTTAGGTAATGCTCATGTTCGGTCACTTGATGGTGTTATGAGATACCATCATGTTTCTACTCTTTATAAAGAGACATAACTTATCTGAGTAGAAATAACTATTCAGTGTGTATGATGTGCCATTTTTGTGGGTACACTTTATTACACTGAATCTTCTGCATGTGGCTATATGTTACTATTTCGATCATAAATCTTCAAAAATAGTCTTCACCAGTTTGGAGAGGACACAATATATCGACATATTTCTTTACTATTTCTGCAACTGGCACCCGATTACAGCATGACAATAACCAGAAACTTGTTCCTTGTATTGTATGTAGATGGAAATTAATGAGTTTCCAAGATTTACATGACTTGACGAACAAGCATCATAAAATATTTCATCATACACCTGTTAATTCAACAACTACTATTGAAACAAAAAGACTTTTCATATTATAAAAAAAAAAAAAAAATCAAATTATCAATATATACATGAATTGAGACATTAATCGGAAGATAGATATATTTGGCTAAGTTTCTTTGCCACATCAATCATTGTTTGTCTCTCATCTATAGACACAGAGACACATTTGTAAGCAAGATCTTTAAAATCTTGCAATTATTGCTGTTTTCCTAAGAAAGACACGTGGTCTTAGTTGACTTCAAGAACATATAATACAAACAATAATGTTAGGGATCCGCACAATCTAATAGTACGGTTCAGATAACTATTTTTACAAATTACAATATAAGATTTAAGTCTTTAGGTTTGCTATTTTATGATCAAGCAGGATCCGAACCCCATAAAAAGTACGGAGGAAAGATATATTCGATACCCATAAATTAATAAAAAAGTTTTGGAAATAGTGTTAGTATATAACAATAAGGACAAATAAAGACATTAACAGACGGATTTATACATTTGCCTAAGTTGTTTTTCTATATCAATCATTAGATTTAAACATTTGCCTGATTTATACATTCTCTCTCTCTCTCTCTCTCTCTCTCTCTCTCCTTTCTAAAAACTGTGGACAATTATTGTCCAGATAGTAGTCAACTTGTAAGAGTAGTTTTCTGATTGCTTGCTTGTTCTAAATCAAGCACTTATTACCTAAAAACTTCTAAATAGAAAGCTAATTATGTGCGAGATTCTACACGTTTTTTCGTTATAGAATTGAGCTTTTAGTACATAATTGAGATCCCGCATGTGCGGGATTAGATCCCATATATGATAAGCCATCAAAACCAATAAATTTCATTCACTTTTTTTTTTTAACTAAGTGAAATTACATGAAGCAGACTAAGATAGTAAAATGATAGAATTGATCCACACATATTAGTATTCACATAATATTAGCAAAAGAAAGTCATATATGTATATTCTTATTCTTGCCTGTTAATTGCTTCCCTGGGAACTGGGAAGAGAGAACCCAGAAAAAGACAGCTTCGGAATTGGTTCAATGGACATAACCAGAAGCTTTTTTCTTTTTTCAATCAAATATGGCCTTCATTGAGTCAAATTCATAGGAATTTACAGTACATTCAACAATGGCACAATGCGTTTAACAAATCGAATAATGACACGAAGTTTACATAACTTTACAAACCAATCAAGAAGGCCATGAGAGCTCAAGATTCACGACTTTACATGTGCTGGATCTTTTACCTTTTTTTTTTTTTTTTTTTTGCGGGTTATTCGGTATATAATATTAGACCGAATAACTTGCTAAGACGGATACATCTTTCTGATTTGTTGAGCCACATCAACCATGTTTGGTCTGTCTTCAGCTGATTCAGAGGTACACTTCAAGGCAAGAGATATAAAATCTTTAAGTTGCTGCTTTTTCGTAAGACACAGTCCATCTTCAAGTATTATGGGATCTACTGTCTCGTGAAACTTACTGTTTTCAATACATTTCTCCATACGTTCCCGTAAAATTAGATGCTCGTAGTCACTGGATACAATTATTTCCTGTCCAATCAGAAGCTGAAGTAGCATCACGCCAAAATTATAAACATCGCACTTCTCATTAAAATCACCCGTCAATGCATACTCAGGCGCAATATATCTCATTGCCGCGCTCACCCCATCGTTTACGTGAGTTTTGTCTTCTGGAATAAACGCGGCTAGTGTAAAATCAAACAGTTTGACAAGACCTTGTTCATCAAACAATATATTTGACAATTTGATACTTCTTGAAATAATAGGCCTCGGGCATCCATCATGGAGATATGCCATCCCGTTAGCTATTTCCATGGCGATATTTAACCTCTTCATCCACAGTAAACGATCGAAAAAGGGTTGACGGCGATAATGAATTCGATCAGCCAGAGTTCCATACCCTACAGCTTCGAAAACTAAAATAGGAATCCGAGTTTCTAAGCAGCATCCAATCAACTTCACGACGTTCATGTGATCCATATGCAACGCATATACAATGTTATTGTAACAAAGTTGGTATGCATCCCACTCGTTCTTGAACTTCATTACAGAAATTGTATGCTCGCGCAGATAACCCTTGTACAACTTGTAATCTCCATTGTTGTTTCTCATGAAACTAAGCGGGTAGCTGTAATTGTTCGTTGCTGTCTTGAGCTCACTCATGGAGAATATACAAATAGAGCGATTGTATTTACGCTTAGAAGAAGCAATCAACTCCTCCAGCAGCAATGTCCTATCCCTCTTCAAAATTGCTTTCCTCTCTCCCTTCTTCCCATATTTGTTTGCAAAGTTGAAGCAACAGAACCTCATGGTCTAACCTATAATATTCAACAAAACCATGAAAATGCTAACTTTTCACTCTATTTAATTAACTATAGAATGCTACAATAATTAGAAATTAAAGAGAGGACGTAATAATTACCTGTTGATGGAAAATTAAGATTATCAATAAGGTCAGACCAGAGTTTGGGAGAGAGTTCCGCAATTGGCACTGATATTATGTCAGAATTTCTTAGTTGAATCTTGAATATTTCCTCATATCCGTGTCTCTTTAAATATATTGATAAACACACCAAAAAAAAAAAAAAAAAAATGAAGGAGAAATGCAGTTTCTGTGAAGAATATGCAATTCTTCCCTGTCAATTACCATAATTTTGTTCTATAATAATGAGTTGGGTACTTGCCGTAAAATCCACATATGACATAACTATTAATGAAGAGATGCGGTTTGCCATAAATTTTTTACTTTATTAACAACCAATCACTGAATAATAGATAAGGAAAGGATACTTGTCCGTACTTCTAGGCTCGTCTAAGATAAGACCATTTTTCTTTTGTTTTTTATTTTATTTCTCTAACTAATTTTAATAAAAAGTCCTCAGGTCGTGGTTTGTCATCAGGCAGGCCAGGCAAATTACAGGTAGGAATAGAAAATGAAATTGATAGGAGACTGTGTGTGGTTAACTAGGCTGTCTGTTGGCTGTTGCTTTATTTGAATATTGTGTTCTCTGATTGACATATATGGATAAAGTGATAAAAAAAAGTCTTAATATTCCAAATTTGTAGTTGAAAAATGTTAGTTTATTTATTTATTAAAAATAATTAATTTATATTTGTATTTAATTCTCTCAATAAAATTGAGGTTTCGAATTCAATTCCCATTTTCAAATAATATATATATATATGGTTGATATGCGGTTTGAATTAAGCAAGATAAACCAGAAAACATTGTTTTCTTACAAGTATATCTCGTCCACCATTAAATATTTATAAAATATATAATTATTGACAAAAAAAAAAAAATAAGGTCTAAATAATGTTAATTAGCGCTATTTTTATTAAAATATGGTCCAGATATCTACCATATATATGCCGGTAAATACTTACAATGGAATTTGAACCCCACCACTAATGAAGATTACATGACTCTTCTTTTATTATACACGGTTCTTCCCGTCCAACTAACTTAACTAACTCCTCATTAAACCTATTATCTTCAATTTTTCAGGACCAGAAAAAATTAATTGGCTCCATAGAACTATTTTTAAACTTCTTATGGCCTACATTTAAGTAAAAGTAATTAAGAGTTTATAATTATAATTTGCATCGCCAAAGACTATATAAGAAGTTTCCCTTGTGTTTCGCTTGTTACAATCAGTGATTTATAGGAGACTCGACTTGAGATACCTTGAAAATTTCAAGACTCTTTACACTTCTTTTCACATCTGATGATCATGAACTCCAACAAATGCATGCTTTCACTTCACTTAACCAGATTGATGATGATACACAAACATCACTAATTAATTAAGGTGAAAGAGAAATATGTCTACCAGTAACTTCTATATATTATTAGAGTTTTACTTAATTTACCTGTTAATTAAATCAGGATTACGTTAACGTGTACTTTAAAGACATACGTTAATAAACAATATATGTAATGTGAGGTATATATTAACCGCTCGGCCTGATTGCATCACGGTGTACATGTATTCTCATGAAATCACAAGCTTTTGATCAGTGCAAGTAAATTACGTATCAAACGAACATAAATGACAATAATATAGACCTCATAATCGTAAAAACCATCGAGAGGAAGCTGCCGTCCTCAGTACAATCAAATTAAAATGCTAGAGAGATATAATTGTGTTGTTTGTTTCACCTTCCGGAATAGATTCTGCTACTAAAAAATCACATAGTTCGGCAACATATTGTTCATCCAACAGGATTGCCAATGCACGGAAAAAAACAACAGGCCTAGCAAATCCAACATGAAGATATGCAACCGCATAATTAGCTATCTCCACTGCAATCTTTAATCTTTGCATCAATAATAAAAAGTCGAAATGGAGTCGAGGAAGACCACAAATATGATGATCAAGAGTCCTGTATTCTACAGGTTTGAAAACCAGAATAGGAAGTCGGAGTCTCATAGCAGCATCCAATCAAACCTTAATAGGATGTTTTTATGGCTCATTTGCGATGCAAATGGTACACCTGAGAGTTGATAGGATACTCATGGAACTTCATAACAGAAATTAGACGGTCCTGCAGAATGGAATACCCTTGTATACTTTATGACAAATAAAATTCGTAGTTATTTGTTGCTGTCCTGAGCTCTTCCATAGAAAATGTACGCATAGGATTATATTTACCATTAGAAGTAGAGATGGCCCCGAGTGGTTCGAACCGAACCGGACGGCCTAGTTCCAATTTCGGTTAGAAACTGGGACCAGACGGTTCCGGTTCTGACATTTTTATAACCGGAAACGCCGGTTTCAGAACTGATAGGAATCGGAACCGGCAGAACTGCCGATTCTGGTTATGAAAATAATAAAAAATAAAAAATATACATAACCGTTAGGGTCTGGCAGACCCCAACGATTGCTGTTGAGGCAATTTTTTTTTTTTTTTTAAAAAAAGTAAAACAAAAAAATTGGAACCAGTTTCGGACCAGGCGGGGAACCGCCAGTTCCGGAACTAGAATCGGAATCGGTACCCCACGGTTCCGGTTTCGGTTCCCCCACCTAGGAGAACCGGAATCTTCGGTTCCAAAACCGGAATCGACGATTCTGGAACCGTGGCCATCCCTAATTAGAAGAAGCAATCAACTGTTTCAAAAGATCTGTTCCATTTTTCATAATATATGCTTCTTATTATCATAGGTGATCTTTTCTCCATTCTCAAACAACAACTCATGATCTGACCTATCCATAAATCTAAGAATTATTTTCAACAATTATAGATTAATAAAATTTATGATATCAAATCATATACTTGAATGCATACGACCGATTTGTCATCTAATTTGAAGAGAATAAATTACTGTGGTGGGGTGTGCACACCATGTCACCAATGCATGTGTAATTTGTCATGTGTTGTGGATACACGTATGTGGCATTTGCTGTGGGAAAAATGTGTTGACATCCGCTATAAAAGGTTGTTACAAATACTTATGTAGTAATTACCGCGAGTTACAACTGTAATAAAAATTCTTTGAGATAAAAACTTTAAAATTTTTAATATTTATCACGAATTAATATCTACAGTAATAAAGAGTAATAAAAATATAGCATTTTCCTTTTATAGTACACATAACATTATTGTCCCATCCAAATATTTTACTAGCCTACTCATTATTTTTCGGTGATATATCTATATATGGAATCTATTAGCTATCATATTAAAAACCGTACATTTAAAGTTCTATTATGACAATGTCGTATCAATTTTTAAAAATAACCGCATAAATTATGACCACCCTTGTAGATTGATGATGGACACACATGCATGTTATACATCATCTAATATGTAATTATATAAGAAAATAAAATTTAAAAAGAGCACAAACTTGAACTCGAGACTGTTTAAAAATAAAAATATTAGAAAATATACAGAAGAAAATAAGAGAATATCCTTGAAAGAATACGTAGAAATTCACATTCACTAAAACTAAAAGCATCGATCCATCACACTTTTCATTGCAATCACATTACTCATATACTCAGGTGTGACAATAAGTTCCATTGTCCTGCTGCTATATATCATTTTTTTTTAAATGTGAGTTTCAGTTTCTGATGCAGATAGTGATCATGTAAAAATCATATAATTTGACAAAAAATTCGTCACAGAATGAGGTATCGAATAATTTGATTGTTATAAAAACGATTGGTATTACATGGCAGAGCGATACATTTGCCTAATTTGTTTAGGCACATCAATCATTGTTGGCCTACTTTCAGTAGATTCGGATTCGGATACACATTTGAAGGCAAGCTGTGTAAAATCTTGCAATTGCCGTTCTGTTTAGGAAATAGCCCATCTCCAATAATTACGGGAACTACTTACTATCTGTTGTGGAAATTCAGACTATTTTTCCACTAATAATAAATTTAATAGTGCCCGATAATAACAATTTGGAAGCACAAAATTAGAAAAAGAGAGAATATCAGAATTTTAATTAGGTTCAGGCAATTATGCCTAAATTACTCCGTTTCGCAACTTGAAAGGTCACACATTCTCTGTCCGGTCAGAAGCACGAGCAACAATGCACCAAAACTATAAACATCGCTCTTCTCGTTATGAAGAGCTGTATTGATATGCTCAGGTGCAATATAGCCTAACGTCCCCCTCAAAACCGAGTCTTTTATTTGCGTTTCTATTTCTGGAATAGATTTGGCTAGCGAAAAATCAAAAAGTTTGGCTACAAAGTGTTCATCCAACAATATTCCTGATGGTCTGATGCCACTGAATACAACGCAAGTGCATTAGCCGTCTCCATTGCAATCTTTAACCTATGCGTCCATAATAAAGGCTCAAAATGGGGTTGACGAGGACCGTGAATATGATCATCAAGAGTCCTGTACGCTACAGGTTCGAAAACTAAAATGGGAACTCGAGTCTCTAAACAACATCCGATCAATTTCAAGACATTTTTGTGGCTCATTTGCGATGCAAATACAATGTTATTGAAACACTATTCGAATGCATGCTCCTGACTGGTCTTAAACTTCATAACAGAAATTGGACGGTCACGCAAAAAACCCCCGTATAATTCATACAAGGAGTCTGTTTTTGTAACTTTTCGAGTGTCGTAATCATTTGTTGCTTGCTTTATCTCTTCGGAAGAGAAGTTACGAATAGGATTACGTTTACCATTACAAGAAGCAATCAACTTTTCTAGTAAAATTTCACCATTCCTCATCAAAAATGCTGTCTTTTCAACCTTCTCCAAATCATTGTTTCTTCTTAAAAACAAACCCATCTCATGACCTACACATACATATAACCAAGAAATTTCTTCTGTTTTATTTAACTATCAACCCTGTGCATATTTAAATAAGGACACAGTAAATATATATATAAAAGCATGCAGTGGGTGAGTTTTCGTCTTTTATGAGTATCGTTATAAATTCGTTGTCAAGATTTTATCCGTAGATAGTGAATAAATCCATTGAGCATGGACAATAACCGTGATTGGTAACTTATAAAAAATAGGCTTATATTTACTCTTAGTAATTAATTCATGACATCCATCACACGTATTTAAAGCCTGTTATATACGAATTTAAATGGTCATATCAACCACGGACTTTTAAAAGGCTGTGGTAGTTAACACTAACATGGATCATTCAAGTCCGCGGTACATGTCCTGTAAAGGATAATTGATTTTCTTGTAGTGTGACCTCAACAATTAAGCCACTTATTGGTGCCTTGACACCTCCTATACTTTCAAGAATGCCACAAAAGGAAAAAAAAAAAATAATAGAAAAGAAATCAAACTATATTTCTCATTTATAGCTATGTTACCACAAGAGAAGAAAATTGAATGCAAATTGGTTCATGATGCAAAAACCATTCCCGGTTACAGATTAGAAATAGTTTGGATAAAATATGAGACTGGAAAATTGCGCACCTGATCGATATATTTGTCTGAGTTGTTTTGCAACATCAACCATCGTTGGCCTATCATCCGGTGATTCAGCGGCACATTTAAGGGCAAGACATGTAAAAGCTTGCAATTGCTGCTCTTTTCTAGCACACAGTCCATGTCCAACGATATAGCAGGATCTACTATCTCATAAAACCTATCGTTTTCATTGTATTTCTTCACATGAGGCAACAACCAATAATCATCCCCGGTTTCCCGACGAGAACGGTCATATATTCTCTGTCCCGTTAAAAGTACAAGTAGCAATACGCCGAAACTAAAAACATCACTCTTCTCGTTGCATAAACCAATAAGCATGTAGCCAGGTGCAATGAGTCCCAACGCCCCTGCTACCCGACCACTTACGTGAGTTTTGCCTTCTGATATGGACTCGGATAGTGTAAAATCAGACACTTCGGCTAGCGAAAAATCAAAAAGTTTGGCTACAAAGAGTTCATCCAACAATATTCCTGCTGGTCTGATGCCACTGGATACAACGCAAGTGCATTAGCCGTCTCCATTGCAATCCTCAAAATGGGGTTGACGAGGACCGTGAATATGATCATCAAGAGTCCTGTACGCTACAGGTTCGAAAACTAAAATGGGAGCTCGAGTCTCTAAACAACATCCGATCAATTTCAAGACATTTTTGTGGCTCATTTGCGAAGCAAATACAATGTTTATTGAAACACTCTTCGAATGCATGCTCCTGACTGGTCTTAAACTTCAAACAAGGAGTCTGTTTTTGTAACTTTTCGAGCGACGTAATCGTTTGTTGCTTGCTTCATCTCTTCGGAAGAATAGTTACGAATAGGATTACGTTTACCATTACAAGAAGCAATCAACTTTTCTAGTAAAATTCACCATTCCTCATCAAAAATGCTGTTTTTTCAACCTTCTCCAGATCCATTGTTTCTTCTTAAAAACAAACCCATCTCATGACCTACACATACATATAACCAAGAAATTTCTTCTGTTTTATTTAACTATCAACCCTGTGCATATTTAAATAAGGACATAGTATATATATATATATATATATATATATATATATATATATATATATATATATATATATATATATATATATATATATAAAAGCATGCAGTCGGTGAGTTTTCGTCTTTTTTATGAGTATCGTTATAAATTCATTGTCAAGATATTGTTTGTAGATAGTGAATAAATCTATTAAGCATGGACAATAACCGTGATTGATAACTTACAAAAAATAGGCTTGGTAATTAATTTACCCTTAGTAATTAATTGATATCGATCACAGACATTTAAAATCCGTTGTATACGAATTTAAATGGTCATATTAACCACTGGCTTTTAAAAGCATGTGGTAGTTAATGCTAACAGGGGTCATTCAAGTCTGCGGTATATGTCCTATAAAGGATAATTGATTTTCTTGTAGTGTGACCTCTATTAAGCCATTTATTGGTGCCTTGAAACCTCCTATACTTTCAAGTATATGCCACAAAAGTAGAAAAAGAAAGAAAGGAAATCAAACTATATTTCTTTTCAGATTCTGGTGTACATTTATAGCTATCTTATCACAAGAGAAGAAAATTGAATGCAAATTGGTTCATGATGCAAATACAATTCCCGGTTACAGATTAAAAATAGTTTGAATAAAATATGAGACTCTGGAAAATTACGCGTGTAATCGATATATTTGTCTGAGTTGTTTTGCAACATCAACCATTGTTGGCCTATCATCTGGTGATTCCGCGGCAAATTTAAGAGCAAGACATGTAAAAGGTTGCAATTGCTGCTCTTTTTTAGTACATAGTCCATGTCCAACGATAGCAGGATCTACTATCTCATTAAACCTATTGTTTTCATTGTATTTCTTCACATGAGGCAACAACCAATAATCATCCCCGGTTTCCTAACGAGAACGGTCATATATTCTCTGTCCCATTAGAAGAACAAGTAGCAACACACCGAAACTAAAAACATCACTCTTCTCGCTGCATAAACCAGTAAGCATGTAGTCAGGTGCAATGAGTCCCAGCGCCCCTGCTACCCGACCATTTATGTGAGTTTCGCCTTCTGGTATAGACTCGGATAGTGTAAACTCAGACACTTCGGCAATATTTTGTTCATCGAACAAGATATTTTCTGGTTGCATTGTTCTGAAAACAATCTTTAACCTTTGTGTCAATTAAATCGCAAAGTATATACTGTAGTGAGAGTTATTTTTCCAGTGATCTCATTAGGTCCGATATACCCTATAACCCAATTACTCGTTATTTTTCCAGTGATCTCATTCATTTTGCTATTAAGAAAACACAGGTTTGATCGAAATCTCCTCTTTCATTAACATTTTTAATCAAAAGCATTTTACGCATTAGAGTCATTAGTATGTTGTGCAATTAATTTCATACTACGTGATGTGAAATTATCATGTGCTTGGTTGCTCATACCATATTGTGTGAAGTTAACGATCCGAATATAATGTAGTAAAAGTCCGATTTCATAATAACTATTTGGCAGATCCGGGATAAAACTTCAAGCCAAAAAACATGAATCTATAGCAGAAAAGTTAACCGAAAAAACGAGGGGAAAGAAAAGTCAGAATCATGCATTTTTGAGGCAGATTTGTTATCAAATCTAATTGCTGATTGAATTAGTTGAAACAAAAATGTTACCTAAAAAAAAATGGAATACTGACACCGGGAACTAGAGCTAAAACCAAGATCAGCATTATATTTACATGATGGATGGTGGAGATTGAACAAGAAAACATCATATTGAAGTTGGTATGAGAGCTAATATTTGAGTCTTAATCCTTCCCATACACATTTCTATCTCTCTGTAAATCGGCAGGTTCTGAGGACAGCGCGGATGCAAGCTTGAAACGGCTGAATCAATTATCTGAGCCACATCGGATGGAGGATACTGTCGTTCAGTGCACGTCTGCAGTAACACAGAAAAAAAAATTCTCAGTATAGCAATGGAGATGAACATTCCCACCGCTTACAGATGCTACAAAACAAAATACCAAATCGCTCCTGTCTGCTTCATACAATTTCCAAGTGCGTGCAGAGTGTGATAGAAGTGATGTTCATTACACACAGAGATTCTTCAAGTTACCTGTATCATGAGCATCGTCGCAACACAAGAAGTGATAAGCTCTGAAGGGATTTGTGCCTCGTTTTTGTCAGTACCATCCTGCAATTTGAGACCAAATGCATAACTAGTTAGCAGGGGCTCCGATGTGCCAGAAACAAACTAATTATTATGACACAAACTGCCACTGACCTGTTCTGGAGACCTGATAACTGGTACCCTAGAGTCCAATGTCATTTGTAGTTTATCTGTGCGCTCTAAAGTCTGTCGAACCCCATTAACAGCATCTTCACCTTCCTCAATTGATGACATTGCCTGAAATGAAGATTGTATGTTACTAAATGAACTTTTTGGCCCTTGATGTAAGACAACAGATGAAAACATAACAATTCATCTGTCTACTGCTACTAAGAAGAAAAAACCAATGACCACTAAATACAACTCAATTATATTGATCTTATAATTCAACAAGAATGAAGAATGTCATAATTGAATATTGATCATCAATAAAATTTTGGGTGTGGGTTTTATTATGAAACCACTTCCAAAAGCAGAAAATGGAAGATAATTAACTTTTAAATTTCAAAATAGCCGGCAGAAAGTGACAGAAAGAATTAAAGACCGTACCTTGATAGCAGTATGTACCATTGAGCGTGCTTTTAATCTTGACCCTTTGACTATCTCAACTACAGCAGATCCTGATTCTTGTGAGACATGAGAACTGTCGATATAACTTGTCTGGCTACCAACCAAACTAGAATTGGCAGGGGGCTTCAGCCAAGGTGGTAGCAGGATTTCTGGGTAAGTATTCCGTTGCCTCACATGGTGCAAAGCAGAAGAAGCCTGCATGAGGGAGCACACAATCACAGATTGTGTCAAGGTCTAACAACAGAATTCTAACTTGGAAAGACGAAAAGCAAAAATCCAAATTCATGGAAGCCACATGCCTGGCAATTGGCTTCCTTTAGAAGTACAAGTACCGTGGCAATATGCTTCTTGAGTGATTCAGAATCTTTAACAAAGCCTTCAGTACTATTTTGCCTTTCCAGTAAATCGTTGTTTGTGTGTCTGAGCTCCATTACCAATGCTTCCTATAGCATTGCCAAAAAAGAATGAAAGAAGTCAATTTCCATATGTATTATATTATGCAAAATAACCAAAACCCCAGACATGGAAAAACAAAAGTAAGCTGATGGATTTAGATTAAAGTAATTGTGTGGCAAAAGCCAGGCCACCAAGTTGATAGACATGCCAACAACTAACCAATTAGTTAGCATCGACTCACAAGAGTATGCTGGATTATTCTCAGGAATGTATACACACTACACAAAATCACCAAATAATGAGCCAAACAACAATGATATCAAGAATGTGTGGAGAATAACCTTCTTATCAAGAGCACGGGTCAGTTCAGAAAGAGCTCGTATATCAGGTTCCTTAGCCTGACCAAAGATTGCTTGATTTGCATTAACAAAGTCAATAGCAGCTGACTTAACTGGAAGAACCGCACAGTTTGCTTCCCCCTGGGCAGAAGTCAGAAAACCAGATAAGTTGAAGTTGGGTAAGTATATTCTTCAATTAAATGTGCCATGTAGCATGAATATCAAACTTCAAATAGAGATCGAGTGGAGGCCATTAGGGCTGTCAATCACTCTCCTCTAAAAACCCTAATCCCCTTTTGGGGAGCTTCCTACTAACTTGAGTATGAAGAGATTATAACAGCAGACTGTCAGTGCTAACTCTCCATCTGTTTAGTAGGTCATGTTTACCACTTGACAATCGGTTCAGTTTTTGGAATTAACCAAGAACAAAAATTATGACGCCTGATGAATATATTATACATCCAAGAATTGATCTCTGATAGTGATAACTGAAACCTATATTCTCGTCGAGGGATATAGTAACTTTACTTTACATTGCCTGCACAACTTTCTACCAGGTTAATCATGCAACAAATCATTAATCAGTTCAGCTATTATATTAGTTTCGAACCAGAAAAAGGGGAACTTGTTATTTTACATTCAATTAAAGTAAAACTGTCCAATTCATGAAAACCAGAGATTGGAAATAAGCTACATCTTGACTGTCTAAATAAGAACAAGAAACCGTGAACCGGTTGGTCTAGTAGGTATCCCAAAGGGATGGGGAAGCGGGAAGCTTCCAGTTAAGTAGCAGTAAGAGGTCAAAAATTTGAGAATCCTATCATTTGAAATGCAACAAGTTAGATTTATTGTTAATGAAGAGTAAGGATTACATTAACGAAATTCTCCCCACACTCTGAACTGCCCGCCTTCTGAATTTTCAGTTCAATTGTTTGCAGACTACTTTCTACAATGCTACATTCATTTATCCAATATGTTGAATATCAGGATTCAAACCTTTTATTTTGAATTTTGATTTTAAAAAAGTCCTAAGTCAGTAAAAATAATATATCTAAGTGATAAGAAATAGAAGGTTAAAATAAAACATGATGAAACAGACTATGCCTAACTAAAAGGAGAAAAAGGAAAAAGAGAAAAAATGCAATAAATTCAATTAAGGGAAGGTCAGAGGAGTGAACCTTTTTTATCAATCAAACACTCAATAAAGGGGAAAAAAATAAAATCTTTAAGTAATATAACAATAAAATCCCAATATTAACTTAATCTTTAACCCAAAAATGATAAACTCCAATAACTGTTTAATAGCTTGAGACTTACACATTCAATAACATAAGAATTTTACAACCTATAGAATCAAGGAATAACGATAAACTTTATGAACATTGTCAAATCCACTACACACTTTAATCAATCTCTTAACTATTTGAGAATCACATATAAACTATAGTATAGAGACTTCTGAGATTCACGGAAGTAAATTAATATTCAAGTTTTACCTTTGCCTGTATTGCTGAAGTATTCATGGGAATGACTGCTTTCTCCAGATGCCCACTTGAAGCTGACATCACAGGTCCACCAAAGTTAGAATGTCCATTCATTTGCGGCTCTTTAGATATTGTTGGAAGCTTATCAGCTGCAATGATCTGTCTCCTGAAAGCTTCTGGCACATTATCCAATGGATTTGCAGGCATGCAATCAATATCCTGTAGAAAGGATTTTTTCATGTCATTCCCCTCACCATAATCATGACAATCAGCAAGAGAACAAACATGTGGCAAAATATCTAGGCACAGAAACTTCAGTGATTGGAGTTGTACACCAAACATTTTCAGAGACAGCGTTCTATGCAATATGAAACTTGGGTAGGACCCAGTTTATGAAAGTTTGGTAGCCGAAGCAAATATCATATTTTAGCTATGTATAAGAGAAGTTGAATATTTTGACACAGCAGTGAAATGGAATTGGCTGAGAATTCCCATCATTAACAATTACATAATTCTTCAACCAATATGATCAGCTGAATAAATGCTTTAATATGAAGCAATTCAACCTCAAATTTGAAAGATATGGGCAGCAAATAATTCATATCCACTTAACAGAAAACATAGCATGCAATTATCTCTCAGCTATGATCCTCTGAAGTTATGAAATATGAGAAAAAAAAAACAGAAGTATTAATCCATCTCCAAAAATGAATAAAAAGTAAAGGAACAGAAACAAAATCAACTGAAAACGCAACTACCATGACAAATTCAACTCCGATCTCAGGACGGTCAAATTGAACCCTGCACTTGTCATGATCAACAGTGAGTACACTCCCATCATGTAATTCCCTTGTTTTGGGATGAATAGCAATCACTCTCTGTCCAACTGATAAAGGACGTGGTAGATCCCTTGGAAGTCCTTCCCTAATACCAGTTCGAAGTTCTGCATAATGTTTTCTCACAGATTCCCGATATCGTTGAAGTTTCTCCCTTTCATCTTGTAAAAATCGTTCAGAAAGCCTTCGAGGTTTTCCAAGGGAACTGCATCAATCCACAATTGAAATGTAAATTATCAGTATCTCATCATTGTCAATAAAATTATCACATAATGTCCAGTACTTATAACACAGCAATTGAATACATACCTCCTTATGACACCCCATTCAACACGAGTAAGCCGTGGAATGTGCCCAAGTCCAACATGATTTAAATATCCCACAAACTCCCTATTAGCGAACCAAGGATAATCAATTGCACTGTAGAACCATTCGAAAGTGCACCATCTACGAACTAGATCAGATGACAGGCAACAAGAAAGCTTTTCCTGTGAAGTCAATAAATATATAGAAGAATAAAGACCATTAACTTAAATAAAGAAAATAGAAAAATAAGTTGGCTCAAGAATATGAGGAACACTAAGACTTTACCTTCAGCGAGAGAACTTTGTCTTGCTGAGAGACAACATATTTTTTAGGTTGATTATTTATGTTCTCTGAAGAATTCAATTCTTTTGGGCTCAATGTTCTCTTCGGCTCTGTCTTACGTCTACTTCGCTGTTTAGTTGGTAAGCTAACTTGACTCCCATCGGAATCTTGTGCAATTGCTGCTGCTAAATCAATCCTTGCTCTCTTCTGGTCATTACTAACAGAAGAACCTTCCAATATTCGACCCGGTTTCCATTGCTTGGACTGAGCAGAAATTTGAGTGGTGCGTTTACCTTTAGCGGAAAATTTATTCTCTTCTCTGGCTAAGGCCTACAGCAGATGAGCAAAAGAAATGGAGAGGACGTGATTTAAATTGCCAAGAGCAAGGGAAATAAAAATTAAAAAAACAAACTACAATGCTACAACAGAAACATCAAACAGATAAATGATCCAACTCAAATATAAAATGTTGCACACCTCACTCTCCAAGGTTTTAATAAGAGAATCTGTAAGAGCTTCGCCATTTGATAGCTGAAACATACAGAATTTGGCTTTGAGCATGAATTAAAAACACATTTGAATGACATAATTATACTGATCAAGAGGGAAAACGTGAAAGGGAGACATGATAGATGTTTACAGTAAATGAAGAATACCAGTTCCCATAATTACCTTTTTCGACACAATAGGTTTGCGTTTTCTTTTCCACATATTGAGTGGCTCCGGCACTTCCTTCACCTCAACAACTGCTTCAACATCAATATCAGAAGATCTTCTAAGTTTAGACTTTCTTGCAATTTTACCCTCAACTTCAGAAATTGTGTTAAGTGCCTTTTCTTTTGTCCCTGGCAGTTTAGTTTTGTCTCTGTCATGACTTGTATATGTAGCTTCCAGTGCGCTAGACTTGTCATCCATATCAAGTGCTTTGTCTTCCTTCATCTGTACAGATGATTCTATACACATGAAATATAAAACAAGAGTTACTAAGTCGAAGATTCACTTTTTAACACAAACAAACAGGAAATTGAAAGAAAAGATAGAAATTGAAAAACAGAGAGTTAAAATTAGCAACCATGAAAAGCAACAAAAACTTAGTAAATCCTGAGTACTGGCATTAAATAACAGCATCAAGTAAATTTGATGGTAAAAGATCCTGAGTTATCAAAATTTGTTTACTGCAATCCTCTGAAAAGGTAAGTATGTGGATAGATAATAAATAAGAACAAACCCCTGAACCATCAAAGACCACCAAATGAATGCAGAAAGACCGAAAACAATTGACTAGAGCGTGCTTAGCCACAATGTTTCCAAAAGTATATAATCAACTACTTATTTTTGTTTGTTTGTTTTATTTTTCCTCCTACTAAATAGAAAATAGCACAAACATACATCAAAAGTTAGACTATAAGCAGGCACACTTACCAGATTCCACTGTAGAGTCTGGAAACATTAAGGAAAGATCAGCCAATGTTTGCAGCGCATTCAAGGAAGAGTTTCCATCTGCATGATGAAAAAGAAAAGAATTAGATACTGCTACATTGAAACTTGGTTGCAAGAATAACCTCTTAAGTATGCTAATAACTGAACAAAGTTTAACAGACCATTAACAGTTAACCATAGTGCATAACATGATTTCACAATAGATTAAAATATATTTACAGCAGGATAAATAAGAATATACAAAGCATTCAACATGAAGATCTTTTGTATTATTTTAATCTTTCTTGTCAATGGCTGTAGATTGACTCATTGAACCATAAGATAAATTATTTGATCAGCTATCTGGTCTGTACCTCCAAAAAAAAGTTTCTTGCTTCTCTTCTTCTGACCTCGTTGAGAGAATCGCTCATTTTTCACATTTGAAACCTCAATGTCAACTTTCCCTTTTGTTGCACCCAGTCCTTCTTCAGTGCCACTGCATGCTTCTGCCCCATCATCAGATAGACTGCTTCTAACCTCATCAACTTTCATCTTCTTTCCATAAATCTTTTTCCCCTTTCGGTGAACTTCAACTGTACCAACACCTTCCATATCCATCAAGGAGTTTGTGTCTCCAGCATATGTTCCATTTTCGGATCTCTTGCTTTCTATTCTGCCTTCGGACCAGTCTTCACATACAGAAGCATCATGAAGCTTGGAATGACATGTCTCTAATTGTGGAATCTAATTCAAATATACGGGAAAAAAAAACATATATATTATTATAGAATTAACACTATAAACATGAGAACAGAAAAGACTGCAGAAATACACATGAATAGTTAATACCATTTTTCCCCAGCTCTGAACTGCTGAGGGTTTTTCGTGTTCTGTTCTATTGTATAATGTTCGAGAAACTTGGGGAGAACCTACCCTCTGCAATCCCTCGGTTAATAACAATGCTGCCCCATGTTCCACATCATCATCGTCAGCATCAGTATCTGACTTCCGCTCTTTTTTATTTGGTGGAATATAATTGTGTCTATCATCTTTCTTGTATGAATATGATACCGGAAAACGAGGCGTCCTTTTCTTAACTGCACGAGGCTGACTACCTAAGATGAATATGGAACTGTCAGTAGGGGAACACACTTAAAATGGAATTGTACAAACAATCATGCAGAAACTATCAAGTTGCACGATCAACAGTAATATTTCTATTGAATTTCAATTAAAGGGAGTTCTCACTAGCACTGGTGACCATTCTGCCCGCAGAACAACAAATATAGGCTTTCCAGTGCCGCACTAAATCTTATTAAAGAATGTAAATCAATTCCTTCTCAAATTTTCTTCGAACTAGTAATTTTAACACAAGCACTTCTGTAAGTTTTCCATGCAAAACCATTTGGCATCATTTAAAACAAAACAAAACAAGATAATACAGACAACTGATAAGGGCCCAAAAGGTCTAAAAAGAAGTAAGAAAACTCAATAAACTGATTATCTTACACAAAAGAATGTCCTGCAAATATATTATTGATCCGTCAGTGTGTCTAATAATCCAAATCCACTGGATATAATTGCTCCATTTTTTTCCCTTCTTTTTTTTTTCCCTTTTTTTTTTTCCCTTTTCCTTCGAACACTTTGAATTAAGTTGGCCACTTATGTCACTTCTTTCCTCGTCTATTCAATAATGTTTCTTCAATCAAATAACTTCTCTAACTGATAAAAGGGATAAAAGAATTTGCAAGACTTCCAGTTATTTACATAATGAACAAAAACAAATTGAAGAAACACCAGAAAGATGCTCCTCTTGAGCTACACTCAGTAACAAGGAGTACTACCATCAGGGCGTGCTCTCTTCAACAATGATAGGCATCCACCACTAGATGCCATTGACCAGGACTCAAAAGCATCTTCTTTTGAGGCACTAAGCTGAACTTTTGCCCTTTTGCGTTTTTTTGGTGGTACACCAAAAGCATCATTGCTCTCTCGTTCACTATCACTTCCTTCCTGCCAGATCAAAATCAAAGAAATTATCATTTTTTGGTCAGTGGCAAGCACCAATTTGACTCAAAACTACCAATTTCAAGAAAACAAAAGTTCCTCATATGCATATAAAAGATGGTGATTTATCTCAACTGATATAATAGACGCCATTGAACTATTAAGAACCAAAAATTTCCACAATCTTTTCAATCAATATGAACAGTAAATGCAATTTCAAATTGATGTGTGAATTTTATAACCACTCTAATGGTAAATTAGCTGTTAGGCAACCAGCCATTATAATATGAACTAAGATATTAAGAATATTTTAATCTAAAAAATAAAAATCAATATTCAACATAATGACAGCTATTAAAAGAAAAATCAACAGATTACAAATAGAATAAATATATTTGCCACTTTTTTTTTTTTCTTAAATCCTTTTCTTTTTTGGATTACCAATGTCACGTGTTGATTATTTTCACTTAGCGTAGATTCTTTACAACAAATTCCAGTTTTTTTTTAATCTTCCCAACATAAATAGTAAACTTCCCGCAGCACATAATAACCATATCAATTCAAACATCTAAACACACAAACAAACAGAGAAAATATAGCTTCTTATCTGTTCCAAACATTGGTAATTAACTTCAGAAAAATCCGGAGCTAAGCTACTATTAATCAATTAATATGGCAACATTGATCAGCCATCATCATGGAAATTCAGTGGACAACTCAAATCTAAAATCCAATCTCACCATAACATTATAGTGATCAGTCATCATTGCAATAAGGCCAACCACAGAAGCAGTTCCCTCCGGAAGTGACAAGTATGCCTGAAAATAAAAATCAGATTGATGTTAACAATATACATGAATTAAAGACACTCGTTAATTTAAAACTTTTAGACTTGATCTATTCTGCCAAAACTTGGTATGAGAACAAATAAACAGGCAAGCCACACACATGCAAAACCATATTTTTAGATCATACAAGTTTAACACATCATCTCAAGTATCAAAAGAGTAAACTATGCCAAATCACTTCTGCATTAGTACAGAGCAGAGCTCAAATTCACATGTTCCTATAACGCACCAGCAACAATTTAAAATTTCAATTACATAATCAAATATGACTTGGCCAACTTGCCATTAGTAACTCACTGAATTCTGTAAAGAAGCTTATGATAACAAAGCAGGGGCAAGTTTGAAAAAATACAGCCAAATAAAAAAAAATAAAAAATAAAAAAAGCAAACAAGGACAGAAGGGCAAGTTTCAATCAGTATGGTAAAAGAAGGACCACTGATCCTAACAAGGACAAATTCTTAATTATTTAACAGGAAACAAAAATTTTATTCATAAAAAGCAAACAAGTACATAATGTGAACAAGCAGTCCACCAAGAAAACAAAACAGATATTGCACTAACAAGAGCAACCAGCGCGTGACCAGCAACATTTACTTCTTAAGTCTTAACTAATTCAAAACAAAAGGTAAATTGGTGCAGTAATCCAAAAGCACCCAAAGTTATGGACAACATGATGAAGAAGAAAAAAAAGGAAGAAAGGAGGATCACAAATCCTAATCTTACATTCGATGAAATCAGTTCCTTTTATGACAATGCAAAATCCTGAGGACAGATATTAAACTAATTAAAAGAATGCCTTGCATCTAACCAAAAAAATTCAACGTTCACTTTTTAACCAATCCAAAGATAAAGGGTATAATCTGCACATCAAGCCCAAAGCATCCAAAGTAGCATAAACCAAGATGAGAATTGCTAATTGTAGTAATCAACTAGGTAAGAATTCAAGGACAATGCATACCCGGTTCATATTGTAAAGGGCCTCCACCATTTCAGCGGATCGGTTGCGAACTTGGGAGGCCACCTGAACAAAAACAAAATCAGTAATTCAAGCCGAAAAATAAGAAAAGAAAAACCTAAGGTTAATTACATCCAGCGTTAAGAATTAAATATTCACGAGGAAAGAAAATAAAAAG
This sequence comes from Xanthoceras sorbifolium, assembly GCA_003430845.1. Taxonomy (NCBI): domain Eukaryota; kingdom Viridiplantae; phylum Streptophyta; class Magnoliopsida; order Sapindales; family Sapindaceae; genus Xanthoceras; species Xanthoceras sorbifolium. Next base: position 34,587,396 of record CM010616.1, read on the forward strand.
AACTGAATTGATGATTACACCACAAACAATGATGGTCTGTCAGGCAAGTTTGATAATCCTATACCTTTTTCCACTCTTTCCCATAGTTCCGATAGGCTTCATAAAAACGCTGAAGCTCTCCCTTGCTCCATTGGGGTCCTAACTTATCAGACAATTTCTTCTTCAAGGCAGAAAATTTGATAGTCAGCACATTGAATAGAAGAAAAAAGAAAATTAAACTTCCATACAAGTGACAGATTGCATTACAGGAGTTCAGCAAAAAAAGTGTACATGAAAGTCTAAATTCTTCCAACAAAAATTCAAAAAAGTTCTTCACTGAAAAGTCTAAAAATTCTACCCCTTCCAGTAAATACGAAGATATTTGTCTCAAAAACAAAGTTCACTGCAACTAAGTTAGTAATTAACAAGTGAAACCAAGTCTTGATTAGTACACTCCATAATCAAAACAAACAACTTTACAGTGAGAGGATCAAAAATCAATCATGATACTGACACAATTGTACAAACATGAAAATAAATAAACAACATTCCAAGATAAACACAGTTCAGTTCATTGTTCCAGTCACATTGCATGAAAGCTCCATGGATTAGATCAAAGACTCACCTTTTGCTTACTCCTGCTTGAACCACTGACATCATTAACGGGAGATGCCTCATTCACATATCGTTTATTCACACTTCTAGATTTTCTTGTTGGGGCCATGAAACCTTTCTCTATCTGAACCAAATAAATAACAAGTTAACCAAAAAGAAAAAAATCGTTCTTAATTCAATAGCTAGTGATGCATGATCTAAAACATCCCCAATTCAAAAAAATACGACCCAAATTAATACTACATTTTACTTTTTTACTAAGTTATACATCATAATCAACAATATTTCCAAATAATTCTCAACAATTCAACATAAAGAATTACTCCAAAATAAGTGGATGAATCAAACAAAACCCGGAAAAGGCATACGTACAAACAGTTGCAACACAAGGACAACTACTCGCAGCGTTAAAAGAAATATTTTTTTTGAAGAAAAAACCCCCTCGATGCAACAACAGACCAACAAAATAGTACAATTTTAAAAAAAAATTAACATTTGCGTTCCACTCTGATTCATATTCAGTAAAACCCTCCAAATTCAAATTCAGTGAAGATTAATCCCACAATGAACAACCAAGGGATTTAAATCTGCTTTCAAAAATCAAAATCCAAAAACACTTTAAAAAAGACAATTTTGAAGTAAATCAGAGACTTCCAGATTCCCTCGAAAACTAAAAATTCACTGAAAACCCCCCAAAAAACCAATCAGCTTCAAAACACAACACCAGTTCAAAACTCACCAACAAATCCACAAAAACACTTCTAAAACCAACAGAGAATCAAAATTCACGAGTATCCCAAAAACCCCAAATTCAAATATCACTAAACTAAATCCAAACAACAAAACCACACCTCCAAAAAACCCAACAAAAACAAAAACTCTCAAAATTTAACCCAACAAAACCCGATTTTTATCTTCATTATCAGTTTAAACCCTAATTTCACAGATCGGAGACCCAAAACGTACCGCTTTTGTTCTTCACGCGATCCGAGACCTGAACATATTTATTCATACAGAAAGAGAGAGAGAAAGAGAGGGGGTTTAGAGAGAGACCCAAGAAAAAAAAAAAGAAATCAAAATCGAAACTTTATAAAAGAGATAAGAGATATAGAGATAGAGAGAGAGAGTGAAAAAAAAAATTAGAGAGAGAAAGAGAGGAAGAGGAGAGGCGTTGCCGCGAAACTTGAATATAAAGGAGGTCTAGCCAATCGGGTTGACATGTTTTTTTGTTTTGTGTTTTGTTTTTGTTTTGATCGTTTGCTCGCAACAATTTGATGAAAATTGGGAGTTGTGGTGGCCGTACACGTGGCACCTTGGAGGAGTACCAAGGGTGTGATTTGGTTTTTGTTGGATTGGGGTTTTGGTGGATAATTGTAGCGGATTAAATTTGAAATGTTTTGGAAGTTGATAAATTACGATAAAAGTCCCTGTATTGTTGTGTATTTATATTTAACTCCCCTAATATTTCTGAAATTTGACTTATGAATCTATTAGACTAGAATTTAGCTGAAATTTACAGTCGTATTTATAAGAGTGACCTAATTCTTTTTTTTTTTTTTTAAATTTTAATTTTTGTGGACCCTTCAATTAGAATCTCATTAAGTTACAAGCATTCCTGTAACTATACGGAATTTGTACAGTAGTACGATTCGAGTCTCTCATCTTTATCTGAAGGAATTTCACAAATTTCTTTTAAAATTCGTCTAAAATATAATACAACTCTTGTAAATCTCTTCTAATATTACAATATTTAATTTTTTTAAAAAAAATGTTATCAATCTATTAAAAAGTTGATTATTTAATTTTCAAACTAGAATAAAATAATTGTAGTTAAATTATATATATATTTTAAAAGAGGTTATTAAATTTACATTCATTTAAAAAAAAATACATTATGGTTTAAAAATATATCAAAAATATTTCCTACGAGGTTCTCTTATCTTAATAAATTTGTTAATAGCTTGGACATTGATAGATGAATTGACTGCCTATATATATATATATATTACTGTGATTAATTTCTGACAAGTATTCTCTAAAATTTGTTCTATAAAAAACAATAAAAAAAAATCTCTTGTTATTTTATTATTTTTTTTTTTAAAGAAAAAATCTCTTGTTATTATAGGATTAATATTTTATAAATTTTTGAAGTACTTTTATCTGATGAATATTCGATAATGTTCTTAAAATTTAATATACACACAAAATAAATTTCTGAATACGAATTGTTGTAAATTTTTATATTTATCTATTAAATTACAATTATATATATAGGCAATTAATTATATATGGTTAATCTCTTGCTTTTTTTCCAATACAGAAGTGCTTTTTTTTTTTTATGAAAATACAAAAGTGCTTTTAAGCATCACAATTTTTACTAAAAATTATTCTATTATAGATTAATATTATAATAAGTTTGAATTTGGCAAGCATTTGAGCCCAAAATAGGGAAACATTCACGTTTTCTGCATAAAACAAGTCAACAAGAGTACAATATAAATCTCTTAAGTTTAATTTGGAGAAAAAAAATTAAAAGCAATTATTTCAAAAGCAATTTTTACTTATTTTAAATTAATTATCAAGTAAAAGACACAATTGTTTTATTTATTTTTTTTATTGATTGTATTTTCACATTCACATATGATATGTAAAAATTTCCCTAATGAAAATCACTTGTTAGATCTTTGTTTTTACAATTATACACATTTAGAACATGATTAAAGAGAAAGATGAGAACAAGCATATAGAAAGGCAAGAAGTGATCCACTATATTCGTTAAGCATTTTAAATTATTGCCACATGCTAATTATTGGGAGGGAGTAGGATGACAATTTCACTGACGAACCAATGAATTCGCAAGTTTCCATCGCAGGTAGATTTAAATTTTATTAATTGTGACATGGACGAATTTAAATATAAAATTCAAATTCGATACGGATTGGAATTTAGGTTAGGGTTTAAAAAAAATTCCAAACTCGAACCTACTTAAAATTTAAAAAATATGTAATAATTTTTTTTTAAGAAAACCTAAAAGTTGAGACTTAAAAATAATTTAATGTATTAAAGTATTTTAGGTATTGTATTGTGCTGAACATTTGTTGAGATTTAAATATAATAAAATTAAAATTTACAAATGATTTAATGTATTTTTATTTTAAATTTTTTTTATGGATTTAGGTATATAATAAAATTAAAATTTGAAGATAATTTAATATATGTTTATTTTTGTTTTTAAAAAAGATATATTTTTTTCATGGGTTGGACCCGAACCCAAACTTGCTAAATTATGCAGGTTCATGGATGGGTACGGATTTGACTCAAACCCGCAAGGTGCAATCCCAATTCCCAAACCTGAACTTACATAATTTCACTTCACGAGTTCAAGAGTGGATTTCAGTGTGAAAATTAATGCAGATTGGAGTTTAAATTTGGTCAAACCCGCCTAAAGCCGACTTGTAGCCATATCTAGGAGGGACAAACCAAATCAGCAAACCATAGAAGACAAACAGAGATGTAGCTGATAACATACATCTTGCCATAAGTTACAAAACTTAGACAATCAAAATCAACTGTCTAGGTATATCCATCATCATATACTTTTAAGACAATTTTTTAGTAATATAGAGTTAACAGCTTTGTTCTCACAGCTTCCTCATAAGGAGAAAAAGCCTCTGATCAAGCTCAAATTGAGAGATATAAGAGGGATCCCCTTTCAGCATCATTAGAAGTCCACCATATGAAACATATATCTCCCTGTAATAAAAAAAAAAAAGGCAATTCAAGCATTCAATAAGAAGAGAACCATCAAGACGCAACGATAAGTGTATGGAGTACGGGTTCATACGCTTTTAGATGTTTCCCTGAACCTTCATCAGAGATCTTGTACAGCTTCCCGTGCATTACGTATTCGTACTTGTCAGCGAGTGACTTCCTCCCGCCCTGGAACAACGGGGATAGAATTCATTAAATAGGTAGTATAAAGGAAAACAGTCCAAAATGGATATCAAAATGTACAAAAATTGAGAAATTTCAAAATATCATCTGCAATTTTGTAGAACTATTACTATCAAAGATTATCAAATCGGCTACATTCTGTTACCTGTTAAACTTGTAACGTCAAGAAGCAATGATGTTCTAATGTCTTAAGAGGCAAAATATTAGGAAGGAAATGGCTCTACTTCTAGATTGATCAGGTTGAGATGGGCTTCACAATTGGTAAAACTGATTAGAAAGAAATCTAACAATCATTTTTAGCCTGTCATACCAATCACTAGGAATATAAGAAGTCGTGCGGTCAAGAACATGCCAAAACTTCTCAATAGCAAGGAATTCCAACACCCCTAGTTTTTTGACAAAATCAAAAGAGGAGAAAGAATACCGGAGTATAATAACCAGTATCTGGTGTTCCATCCAAATTCAGCGTGTGAGCTAATGCCATTGTGAATTTATCACCGACACGCATGCGATATACCTCTGTGTTCACATCCAGTAGCATGTACATGTCACAGTTCTGACTCCGTGCTTCAATGCGGGAAACTGTGCAACCAAATCAAAATGTAAGCCTGAAATACCTAATAAAGCATACTTATAAAACTAATAAAGTTAGAGTAACAAAGATGTGTAACAGCTGATGTAATTAACTATCATGATAGATGATGAATATGAACACCATAACATAAGAAGCCAAACAGGTCCCTAGAAAGAAATACACATGTAGTAAACAACCAAAAAAAGTCACGCTCATACCTTTATCAAACTTTTTACCATCAGGGTCGATCTTATCAACAACAAAAATATCCTCGAAAAGCACTGTATTCGACATCTTCACTGCAAAGCGCTGAGCTTAAACCGTGTAGTACCTACAATCATGCAAACAAGAAAGCAACAAAAACCATCAACAAAACAACTAAGTTTATGTGCGAAAGACAAGTAAAGAAGATCGAATTACAGACAAGTAGAAGCTGCCGTGCCTCCGATTCAGACGGTTTGAGAGAGAATGGTTCTGGTAGGGTTTGAAAAGGCTATTATACAATTAAAAAAAATAAATTTAGGAATTTAAGCAAGTCTACCGCTGCATTTATATATCAAAAAAAAAAATTCTAAACTCTACATAACAATCCTAACTCGGTTGAGATTTACAATAAATACTTTCAAGATACAAAACTAATTATTTTAACTGAGTTGACTCAGGCAACATAACTGAGCTAACACATCAAGGAAGAAACTCAGAGAGCATTTTGCTCATAAAAAAAAAATAGCAAAAAGCATGACATATCATGAAGAAATTAATAGCATGATAGGTTGGATTTGTTAGAGTGAGTCAACAAATACAACAAGTGTGGTGTTGGAATATCAAAAAGCATGAAATATCAGTAAGAGGAACAAGCAAAAATCAAGAACTCAACCAAAAATATATATAGCAAGATTTCGTTTCTCTGGCAAAATTAGTAGATGAAAAAAAAAAACCCTACTAGCAGCGGCGTGAGAAGCATTAGCAAGAGATAGATATACAAAGATAGCAGAGTACCTATATATGTAATTACTTGCAAGAATCTTGCCAATCCAGCTCCAGCAGCAGCGTTCGGTTACCGACGGCGTGAAGAGCTGCACCGTTTTGGCCACCGGCGGCGTGAGGAGCGGCAAGAGGGTGCAGCAATAGAGAAACAAAGACCAGAGATGCAGAGACAGAGAGTGAGGGGGTTGTCTCGGTGGTGGGAAAATATTAGGAATTTTAGGTTTTTAAGCGGGCGGGTATCGATTCGGATCCATTATCCGGAATACTGCTCCATATCCGCCCCAAATAGAGCTGGTATCCACGGATCTGCGGCGGGTTGGAAATTCTATGGGGCATTAAGTACAGTACTTTTAATTTTGCAATTATATGTACGTAATTAAGTATATCAATAATATGTATTTGTTTTCTCTATTTAATTCTCTGGAGACCTTAGTGTTTGTTATTTATGTGTATTAAGCATTTCTTGGGTTTTATATTGATAATATAAGATCAGATGTGTTCATTTTTTAGAAAAGGAAACGATTCGGAGAAGAAGAAAAAAAATAACAGTATCAATAATGAAAAATGATGGAATTTTACTAGAAAAGTTTATCGCAGCTTTCAATGGTAAATGAAATCCTATTCGTAACTTCACTACTGAAAATTCTAATAAATGATTTTTCATTCGAAGGTCTTCTACAAAACCGTCCAATTATTGTTGTGAAAAGGGTGGCTCATGGTTTTTTATGGCTCTGGATAAAAAAAAAAAATGTGTCCTTTATTGTATTGCAAGATTATTGAGTTTGAAATGAAGAGTATTTTATTTTATTGAATTGTAAAATTATTGGGCCTGAAATAGTGTCCCCAACATTATTGTACCCTTTATTGTATTGCAAGATTGTTGAGCTCTAAAATGATGCCTTAAAATTGTTGGGCCTTGGGTATGACCGGATTCTCAGTCCTCGTCTACCTCGTGCCCCTTTGAGCCATTGTCATGGACACAAAAGGTTAAAGATAGCAATGGGGATAGCTTAACTAATGCGCTTATCTCCCCACTGGATTCTCTAGGCCTATTGTGTTTACTAGATCCAACCATTAACAAATTTATTGGATGAAAACTATGTTCCCAAACTATTTGATTTTTTACTAGCCGAGTCTATTCCAGAAGGTGAAACTCAAATAAATAATGCAATAGTGAGAGGGACAAAAGGATTTATCCCACCTAAGCTCATCACTATAGGTATTCTCAACGAGAAGTGCAATGTTTACAGTTTCTGGTGCATTGTTGCTCGTGCTTTTGATCGGAGAAGGAACATATTACGAGGAGAGCAATCGCAAATTTTTGGATGAATATTGGCTGTAGATACTGTAACTGTTGAAGAGAGAATATGTCGAGAAAACGAGCAACAATTGAAAGATTTTGCGGAGCTTGCCCTTAAACGTGTATGCGAATCGGCTGAAGATAGAACAACAATGACTGATGCAGCGAAACAACTCAGGCAACTATTAGTACCGATTTTGCGGAGCTTGCCCTTAAACTTGTATGCGAATCGGCTGAAGATAGAACAACAATGACTGATGCAGCGAAACAACTCAGGCAACTATTAGTACCGATTAGCTGGTTAAAGCACTTATTCATATCCTGATTAAAATTTAAATTGTGAACTTTTATGTGTAATTTCTTTTTAGAGGTTACTGACATTCTCCTTTGTTCATGTAATTATTCAAACTATTGTAACTGGTATTATAATAAAATGATGGTTGGATGACTTTTTTGTTAGATTGTGAACGTTAAATCAGTGTTTTTGCGCTATGCAGATACACTGGGGGCTTCCGGGGGTAGGGGTAGTGGCCCTAGAAGAAAATTTTAATTATGTGTTTTACTGTGAATTGACAGTTTTAGCCCCAAGGTTTCTATTATTTAAACTCATGTATTCTTAAGCCATGTTTACTAATCAACAATCGTAACAAAAGAAAGAGAATTTAATTCCAAATTTGAGATTATAGTGTTTACTAAAAATGGTTATAAATCAAATAACGTAAATCCCACACAAAATCAACAATTAAGTTCTTGATTGTAAAGGAACTTGATTCCCTCTTCCACCAAGGGAATTAAGTTTCCTTTCTAAGGAAATTTAATTCTCTTTAATTTTTATTCCTAACTAGTAAACGCACCTTTAAAATTTCTACAAGAAAGAAAAACAGAGCTGTTACTTGTGAGAGTATGCTTCAGCATTTTAAACATCGTTTGATAATGGAATTGAGTGGACGTGCGCTTCGTAAATGTAGGGATTACATTAATCGTTGAACCATGTAAAATCTTGTGTGTTTTTTTCTTGCTTTCTTGTGTTTGATACATTATTGCTTTTTAGGTTTGCATATATTTCGTAATTTTTTTTTATTGTTTCTGTTTCAGATATAATATATATGGAGTCATTATCAAGTTCGTGGTAAAAATTAAGAATATTATTGAAATCTCCCCTATAGTTTGATGTATTCGTCAAAATCCCCCCTCTAGTTTTATTAATGACCAAAATTTCCCTGCAGTTTGATTTATTTGTCAAAATTCCCCCTACCGTCAGTTTTAATTACTAAAATGCCATTGACCGTTAACTTTTCAGTTAGTAATATTATTAAAATACCCTTTTAATTTGATATATTAGTCAAAAGTTTCCCATATTTTTATTTATAATCAAAATCACCCCCATAATTTTATTTTATAGTCAATTTTCCCCTTACCTCAGTTTTAATTGTAAAAATACTTTTAACTATTAATTTTATGTTAAAAATTTAGGGCATCAAGGATATAAAGGTAAATATCTGTATAGATTAAATTAAAATATTTTAATTTATAATATTAATGAATCTCTAAGGTCCATAATATGATGACATAAGAGATCAAATATAAAATTTTAAAAATTTAAAAATTTAAAAATTTAAAAAACGTTGGATCTTCGCAGTCTATAACACAATTTTTTTTTAAAAAAAATTCCAAAAAATTTTAAATAATTAAAAATAAAAAGATGAATCTTCACCGTCCATTTTCATATTATCATGGATATTAGAGATCAAATTTAAAAAAATTGAATTTCCACGTGCATAGATGGACGGTGGAGATCACAAATTACCAAATTTTTAAAAAAAAATTAAAAAGTTAAAAATAAAAATATTAATCTCTACCATCCATCTCTATATTACGATGAACATTAGAGATCAAATCTAAAATATTAAAAAAAATTAAAAATTTATAAAATAAAAAAGTTGGATCTCCACCGTCCATCAAAATTAAAATTAAAAATTAAAAAATTAAAAAAGTTGGATCTCCACCGTCCATAGATGAGTGATGGAGACAGTGGCGAAATTTATATTAAAAAATTACAAAAAAAATTAAAAATAAAAAGATGGATCTCCATCGTTTTCGATATTATAATGGCCATTAGAGATCAAATTTTAAAAACTTAAAAATTTTAAAAAATTGAATCTCCACCGTCCATATCATAAATATAAAATTTTAAAAAAATAATTACCAAATTTTTTAAAAAAACTTTAAAAAAACGACAGATCTCCACTGTCCATCTCCATAGATGGATAGTAGAGAGCATAAACACAAAATATTTTTTTTAAAAATAAAAATTATAAAAAATTAAAAAATAGACCTCCACGTCCATCTTCATAGATTTTAAAATTTAAAATTATTAATATTTTATATTTGATCTCTAATGTCATCATATGATGGACCATAGAGATTTATTAATTTTATACATTAAAATATTTTAATTTAATCTATATAAATATTTACCTTTATACCCTTGGTGCTCTAAAATTTTTAACGTAAAGTTAATGGTTAAATATATTTTGATAATTAAAATTGATGGTAGGAGAAAAATTGACTATAAAATGAAATTATAGAGGTGATTTTGATCATAAATGAAACTATGGGAAACTTTTGACTAATATATTAAATTAGAAGGGTATTTTAATAATATTAATAACTGAAAAGTTAACGGTCAATGGCATTTTAGTAATTAAAACTGACGGCTGGGGGAATTTTGATAAATAAACCAAACTATAGGGGAATTGTGACCATTAATGAAACTAGAGAGAGGATTTTAACGAATATATCAAACTATAAGAAAATTTTAATAATATCCCTAAAAATTAAGAATCCTTACACAAGAAAACGTGTAGAATCCTGCACCTAATAAGTAGATTGAGAGAATATTGTCAATAAATCTGACATACCATAATATATGTACACTTATTTAATAAGAATTCGTTGCATAAAATTTATATCTAGGACCTTCATTAATTTTCTCGATCATCACCACTGTATGCACATTTTTGAAACAAAATTCATAGAACAGATGATGAAACACGCAGGTGCATGCCATTAAAGACTCTTATAGGCTCAAGGTGTAGAAACACAATAATTGAATAGATATCGATCTTTTTGGCACTTTAATTAGACCACCAAAGCTTATCAGAAAATAAGAAACTTGAATCTTACAAACAAATGGCAGATGTGATATTCTATGCGGCAGAGGAAGACCTCTGTTTTTCTTCCAAAATCATTATAGAATCTGGCTTTAATTGCTTTTACTTTCTCTTTTTTTAATTTTCCTTGTATTTACTTCTATTTGATTCTCTAGATTTTGGGATTTTCCTTTGCTCTTTGCTCTTGTCTGAAGAAATCCTTTTCGCTTTTTAGTTTCCTATATCTCAAGAAACTGTATCATTTAGCGGGGATTTCCTTTGCTCTTGTCCGAAGAAATCCTTTTCGCATTTTAGTTTCCTATATCTCAAGAAACTGTATCATTTAGTGGGAATTTTCTTTGCTCTTGTCCGAAGAAGTCCTTTTCGCATTTTAGTTTCCTAGATCTCAAGAAACTGTTTTACTTTACTCTGATTCTTGTCACGTATCAAGAGACATGAATGAGGTATCAATTCCCTATTAATTATAAGTATGTTCGGATGTACCGAGATCAAATTCTCTACACATGTTGATAAATGTATGGTGATGTTTGAACTATATTACTAAAGTGGATGAGGAGTAATTTTAGTAGTTGGATTTTTTATGCAAATTTATATATACATATATGTATATTGAATTATATAATTACAATATTAATTACAAATCTGTCGGGATCTATAACTACTACTTGCACAAACTGGATATCTCCCACTATAACTGAGAGACATCTATTTTCACAATACAGAGAGGAAACTCTCCACATAGACGGATAAATGCACATAATGAGACTTGAAACTCACCACTAAGGTAGAAATAGAGGTGCACTAACAATTTGAACTATCAATCTTCTTTTTATTTTTTAAAATTTAAGAACTAAAATCTCATGCATTTTAAACTTTGTCAGAAAATGAGAAACTTGAACCTTACAAACAAATGGCAGATATGATATTCTACGCAGAAGAGGACAGCATATGTTTTTCATTCAAAATCATTATAGAATCTGACTTTAATTGCTTTTACTTTCTCTTTTTTAATTTCCCTTGTATTTACGTCTATTTGATTCTCTAGATTTTTGGGACTTTCCCTTGCTCTTGTCCGAAGAAATCCTTTTGGCATTTTAGTTTTCTACATCTCAAGATACTATTTTGTTTTGTGGGAATTTCCTTTGCACTTGTCTAAAGAAATCTTTTTTGCATTATCGCAGGAAACTGTTTTATTTTGTGGGAATTTCCTTTCCTCGTGTTTGAAGAAATCCTTCTCGCACTCTCGTCACACATCAAGAGACATGAATGAGACATCTATTCCTTGGAATATATTAATTACAAGTCAGTCAATACCTATTGGGATCAAACTCTCTCTATATATTAATAAATGTATATGGCAAAACTTGAATTCACACCATGTGGATGGAAAGAATGCATTAAATACCTGAACTAGATCTGCAATCTTTTTTTGTTGGTATTTTGAAAAAAAAAAAATATATAAACTTTTTATTTATTTTTTTTAATTAATGATAGTTGAATTTTTAAATGTTTTTTTAATGGTATGATTAATTACAAATCTGTCGGGGCCTATAAAAATCAATCACTACTTATACTATTCGAATACCTACGCTGTAACCGAAAGATATATACTCCCACAATACAAAAATAAAACTCTTCACACATGTGGGTAAATGCGTGCATTGTGAGACCTAAACCCCACCATAAAGTTGAAGCCATTTGAACTATGAAATGATATTTTAAAAATCTCATGAATTTAAAAAGAAAAAAGTTGAAATATTGCAAAATATATAAAAGAAACCAGATTTAATTACTTTACTCTCTCATTACTTTTACTCCTATTTGCTTTAATTTTATTCTCTGGATTTTTTGGACTTGACTTCGCTCTTCTCTGAAGAAATTCCTTTTGCATTTTAGTTTATTTGATCTCAAGAAACTGTTATTCCAAACTAATAATTGCTCCTCAGTTGCTCTGTTTTGATTCTGGTTCTTCAAAAACTTAAAAAACAGAAATATTTACTGCAAGATTTTTCAAACTTTCCTTTGCTCTTCTCTTTGGAAAAAAAAATCATTCTCTGTTGTGTTCTGTTTTTCCTTGATTCTGTTTCTTCAAAAATTTCAAAAGAAAACAAGTGAGAGATAAATATTTGCTTTAATTTCATTCTCTGATTTTTCAAACTTTCCTTTGTTCTTCTATTAAAAAAAAAAAAAAAATCATTTTAGCATTTCTGTCCTGTTTTATCTTCCTCTGTTTTTCCTTGATTTTGTTTCTTCAAAATCTTCAAAAAACAGAAATATTTGCTGTAAGTTCGGTCTCAAGATTTTTCAAACTCTCCTTTCCTCTTCTCTTTGAACCCAAAAAAAAAAAAAAAAAAAATCATTTTGACATTTAATTTCTTTGATCTAAACAAACTATTGTTTCAAACTCAAAATTGCTCCCTAGTTTCCCTGTTGTGTTGTGTTCTGTTTTCCTCTATTTTGTTGATTCTCATCTCTGTTTCTTAAAAAAACAAAAGAAAAAAACTGACAGCGAGAAGTATTTGCTTTAATTTCTTTCTTTTGCTCTTCAACTTTCCTTTGCTCTTCTCTAAAACCAAAAAAAAAAAAAAAATCATTTTGGCAATTGAATTTATTTGATCTAAACAAACTAGTGTTCCAAACTCAAATTGCTCCCTAGTTGCCTTCTTGTGTTGTGTTTCAATTTCCTCTGTTTTTCTTTGATTCTCATCACATCTAAAGAGTTCAAAAATGGCTGAAATTGCTCTCTCTGTTGCTGCAAAGATTGCTGAATACTTGGTTGATCCTATGACACTTCCATTCAGGTATATATGGAACTGCAAGAGCTACTTGGAGGACTCTGAAGAAAGAAGTGGAGAATCTCGACGGTATGCTAAACAGTGTAAAGCATTCAGTTGAGGATGCTAGAAGAAGAGGGGAAGAGATTGAAAACCATGTTCAGAGTTGGCTCCCTAGAGCGGAGAACATCATTTGCGAGGCCTCGGAGCTCGTTAATGAAGATAATTATCAGCAAGCGAACCTGCAATGTTTCAGGGGGTTTTCTTGTCCTAACTTGAAGAAGCGCTATCAACTTAGCAAGGAAGCTGCTGGGAAGTTGGAGGATGTTGATGGACTCAAGCAAACAGCTGCGGAATTTAAACAAGTATCATATCGTACAATTCCAGAGCAGACATGCCTTCAGCCTATCAAAGGACACCAAGATTTCGAATCAAGAAACTCAATTCTGAAGGATGTCATTAACGCATTGAGTACTTATGATGTCAACATGGTCGGGATTTACGGCATGGGTGGCGTCGGTAAAACAACGCTAGCCAAGCAAGCCGCAACACAAGCCAAGCGAGACAGACTCTTTGATAAAACAATTTTCGTAGAAGTGTCCGAGTCACCGGATATAAAAAATATTCAAGGAGTAATTGCAGATAACTTGGGTTTGCAATTCACTGAGGAAACTACATCCGGGAGAGCAGACAGACTATGTGACCAGTTGAAAAAAGAAGAGAAGATTCTTCTAATTTTAGATAATATTTGGGGGAGTATCGATTTTGAGAAAGTTAGAATTCCTTTCGAAAATGATCGTAAGGGATTAAAATTATTGCTGACAATAAGAAATCGCAATGTTCTGACGAATATGGTGGATTCGCAACGTAATTTCTACATCCAGACTTTAAATGAAGAAGATGCTTGGAGTCTTTTTAGGAGCATAACAGGAACACGTGTTGAGCAACCTGATTTGAATTTTACAGCACTTCAAGTAGCTAAGGAATGTGGAGGTATGCCCGTTGCCATTGTTACCGTAGTAAGGGCATTAAAAGAGAAAGGAGAAAATGAATGGAAAAATGCCTTGCGAGAATTGCAAACTCCTTCTTCGGAGAGCTTTGAGGGAATCACAAAGAAGGTATATACAAGTATACAGTTGAGTTACAATTATCTAGAAACAAAGGAGCTCAAGGAGATTTTCTTGCTTTGCAATCGCATGGGACGCACCAATGATGCTTCCGTTCGAGACTTGTTCAGATACGGATGGGGTTTGGGCTTAATTGAGAAATTCAACACCATGGAAGATGCACTATGTAATGTATATACGTCAGTCAACGAACTCAAGGCCACTTCTTTGTTGCTTGCTGCTCCTGAGAGTAAAGGATTTCCTACTGATGACACTCCTCCTAACAGCGAAAGGTTTGCTATGCATGATGTTATTTGTGACGTCGCGAGAACAATTGCATCTAGGGATCAACATGTGTTTACGGTGATAGATAATGTCATTCCACGGTCCTGGGCAAATGAGAATACGTTGAGAAAATTCACTTCAATCACGTTACATAATATTGGTAAGCTTCCTGAAGATCTACCGTTGGTATGTCCAGAACTTAAGTTTCTCTATGTGAAACCTAAGAAAGCACTTTCAAGAATCTTCGATAATTTTTTTGAACGGATGTCGGGACTTCAAGTTCTACATTTGGTTGAAATGGATTTACAGGCACTACCGACGTCACTTAATTGCCTTGTAAATCTTAATGTCTTGTGTATCGATCAATGTAAATTGGGAGATACAAATGTTATTGGAGACTTAAAGAAACTTGAAATCCTTAGTTTTCGTGATTCTAATGTCAAGAAGTTGCCTGAATAGATGCGTCAATTGATTGAGTTAAGGTTGTTAGATTTGAGTAATTGTTCCAAACTTCGTATTATTCCTTCGAATGTTTTGTCAAGTTTAACCAAATTAGAAGCGTTGTATATGGGTAATACTTCTATCCAATGGGAGATTGAAAGACCCAATATTGAAAGAAGTAATATTAGTTTTAATGAGTTGAAGCATCTGCGTCGTCTGACCCTATTAGAGATCCACATTCCGGATACTAAGATGTTAAAAGGCTTGCTCTCCTCTGAGCTTAAAAGATACAAAATATTTGCAGGAGATAAATGGAACCCGTGGCATTGGAGCATTCATTCTAAGACTTCCAGAATGTTGAAACTTAGTCTTGATACCAATGAGGATGGAATCATCTCGCAGTTGCATGGAATCCAAGAACTAGAGTTGGGTGAAGGATCTCGAAGTTGTTTAAATAGAAATGGTTTTCCTACATTGAAGCATCTCGAAGTTCATTCTAATTCTTACTGTTTAGACTCAGTATCTTGTGGGGCTTTACCGTCATTGGAGTCGTTGATTGTTGAGAGAATGCATGGCTTGGAGAAGATATGTAATCGTCCACTTGGAGCAGAGGTTTTCGGCCTATTAAGAACTATAAAAGTGTTAAAATGCAATAAATTGAATAATATCTTCTCATTCTCCACGGTCACAGCCCTCCTTCCACAACTCCAAGAAATTGATGTGTTTTACTGCAATAACATGGAAGAGATTTTTGCTATTGGGGAACAAGATGAAAGCAACAACAATGAAGTGGTTCATGAGATCAAGTTCTGTAAAATAATGAAAATGTATGAAAATATAATGAAAGTGAGAGAAATGTAATGGAGGAAAATGTACATCTGTTTCATTAATCTTATGAGGTATATATACATAAAGATATAACACATAAAGTCTATCACTCACCTAATATTCACCTAACACTCACCTAACATTACATAAAGTCAAGAGTACACCTAACACTCACCTAACATTACATAAAGTCAAGAGTACAACAAACACTCACCTAACATTACATAAAGTCAAGAGTACACCTAACACTCACCTAACATTACATAAAGTCAAGAATACACCTAACATTTCCTAATAGTCAAATATACATTTAAGATTTACTAATACTCCCCCTCAAGTTGGAGAGTGAATATCATGAAGTCCCAACTTGTTACGTAAATTCACAAACTGATCCTTTCCTAAAGCCTTCGTAAATACATCAGCCAATTGCAAGTGTGAAGAAACAAAAGAAGGATTGATTATTCCGGCTTGTACTTTTTCTCGTACTATATGACAGTCTATCTCAATGTGCTTTGTACGCTCATGAAAGACAGATTCGCAGCAATGTGTAAAGCTGCCTGATTGTCACAAAATAATGGTGCAGGAGTTGTTTGAGGAACCTTTAGGTCATGTAGTATGTAACGCAACCAAGTTAACTCCAAACATGTGTTAGCCATTGCTCGATATTCAGCCTCAGCTGATGATCTAGAGACATTGGCTTGCTTCTTAGATTTCCATGATATGAGAGAACTTCCAAGGAAAATACAGTAGCCTGTAACTGATCTTCTTGTGGCACGACAACCTCCCCAATCTGAATCACAAAAAGCTTTCAAAGTTAAACTGTTTATGGAGGGAAGTAATAATCCCTGACCAGGTGTACCTTTGATGTATTTGAGGATTCGAATGGCAGCGTCCCAATGAGGTATTCTAGGTTCTTGCATGAACTGGCTCAATGTGCGAACTGAATAAACTATATCGGGTCTTGTCACTGTAAGATATATCAATCTGCCAACTAGTCTTCTGTACTTTGTTGGATCATTTAGCAATGCTCCATCAGTGGGAGTAAGTTTCAAATTCTGCTCCATTGGAAAATTGTTGGGACACGCGCCTAAGAGTCCAGAATCTTGTAAAATGTCCAACGTATACTTTCTTTGTGACATAAAATGCCTTTTCTGGAGCGAGAAAATCAATACCGAGAAAGTACTTCAAGTTTCCAAGATCTTTGATACGGAAGCGTTTAAGAAGGAATCTTTTGAGACGTTCCATTTCATGTAGATCATTTCCTGTGAGAAGTATGTCATCGACATATATAAGAATTGCTGTAAAAGAAGTACCTTGAGTTTTGGTGAAAAGGGAATAATCAGCCTTTGATTGTTGATAGCCGGCCTTTCTGATAGTATCTGAAAATGTGGAAAACCAATTTCTTGATGCTTGTTTAAGTCCATAAAGAGACTTGTTGAGCCGACATACAGTGTGCTCCCCCTGTCGGCGAAGACCAGGTGGAGGTACCATGTAGACAACTTCATGAAGGTCGCCATGGAGGAAAGCATTTTGAACGTCCAATTGGTGGATGTGCCAATGGCGAGCAGCAGCGACAGTAAGAAGACAACGAAGTGTTGTAAGCTTTGCTGTTGGAGAAAATGTTTCTTGATAGTCAATGCCCTCAACTTGATTGTATCCTTTAGCAACAAGACGAGCTTTGTAGCGTTCAATGGTGCCATCAGATTTGTATTTGATTTTGTAGACCCATTTGCAACCAATTGGTTTGTGGCCAATGGGCAAAGGGACTAAGCTCCATGTGTTGTTGAGCTGCAATGCTTCTAATTCGGTATTCATAGCTTGTCGCCAATGTGGATTAAGGACAGCTTGAGCATAATTTTTAGGCTCAGTGTGATCTGTGATGTTAACTAGAAAAGTAGAATGGGAAGGTGAAAAACGTGAGTATGAAAGAAAATTAGAGAGTGGATATCGAGTACCTGGTATAGGACTTGCTACAGAGGTAGATTGATGTGCCTGAGATGACATTAGGAAGTCTCTATGCCATGCCGGAGGTCGCTTAGGCCGTGTTGACTGTCTCGGAGGTGGAATGGTAGTAGTTTCAGAAGGAATATTTGATGGGTCTAAAAGTGGTGGTAAGGTTTCGGCATCTGGTGTGTTTGTGGAAGGTTGATCAATGCTGGAGGGAACAACAGGTGTGGGTGAGATGGGTTCATGTGTATTAGATGTTGTTTGCTCGGATTGGTGAGGATTGGTGTTAGAAGAGCATGGTGGTATGATAGACTGCATTTCTGTGGTCTCAGATATGAAATTAGGCACCACAAAATCAGAAGTGGATGGGGTTGAGATAGATGAAAAAGGAAAAAATGGATTCATGAAATTTGACATCACGACTGACAAAAAATTTCTTGGTTTCCATGTCATATAATTTGTATCCCTTTTGCCCAGTCGGATATCCAACAAAGATGCAACACTTGGCACGAGGTTTAAATTTTTGAATGGGATGTACAATAGTTGCATAGCATAGACAACCAAAAACCTTTAAGTGATCAAGTGATGGCGGGCGACTATATAGCATTTCAAAAGGTGTTTTATTTGAGAGCAATGGTTGATGGCAACCGATTAATGAGATAAACTGCAGTTAAAACACATTCACCCCAAAAATGTAAAGGTAAATGGGATTGAAAAAGTAGTGCTCGTGCCACAGTGAGAATATGACGATGTTTCCTTTCAACGACTCCATTTTGCTGTGGGGTGTAAACACAAGTGCGTGATATTCAATGCCATGAAGTCTAAAAAAGTTTTCATAGATAAAAATTCAGAACCATTGTCTACTCTAACTGCTTTGACATATGCATGAAATTGAGTGTAAAACAAAATCAATAAAAGATTTCAAAATGTTTTGAGTTTCAGACTTGTGCTGCATAAGGAATATCCATGGTGCATCTTGTAAAGTCATCTACAATGGTAAGAAAAAAGCGTTGCCCCTGAGTGTGTATGAACTTTGTGAGGACCCCAAGATATCACAATGCAATAAATCAAATGGAGCATGAGTTGATATGGAGCTTAATGGAAATGGAAGTCTTGTTTGTTTTGCCATGGGACAAACAGTGCAATTATTATCATAAGAAATATTGTTTGAAGATAATAAGGAAGAAGCTAATTTAAGACGAGATGGTGATGGATGTCCAAGACGCATATGCCATAGATTGGAAGGCTGTGAAATTTGATGACAGGTTGACATCCTTTGTAAGGGAGGCATGTAATAGAGACCACCATGTTGTTTACCCGAGCCAATCATCTTCCCCGTAGCCAAGTCCTGTAGAACACAAAAGGTGGGAAAAAAAATGGCACAACAGTTTAGGGCAGAGGTAAGTTTGCTTACAGAAATTAGATTTAAGCGAAAACTAGGAACACATAAAACATCATCTAAAGTGATGTTGGAATTAAAAGATACAGTGCCAGTTGAAGTGATTGATGCTGTAGATCCTGTTGGTAAATTAACAATAGGTATGGATGATGATTGTGTTTTGGTGAGAAGTGTGGAATCAGAAGTGATATGATCGGTGGCTCCACTATCTAAAATCCATGGCTTTGTAAATACAGAATTAATTGAAGCATTGGAAAATGGATACAGACCTGTCGCATTTGCATAAGTGTATTTATTACCAGCACCATGGTTTGAACTCATCATTGATGAAGACAAGAAAGCTGTTGAAGTTGCTTGATGAAAATTCTGTGCAAGACGTTGTCCGGATCAGAAACTTGGCTCTGATACCATGTAAAATAATGAAAATGTATGAAAATATAATGAAAGTGAGAGAAAATGTAATGGAGGAAAATGTACATCTGTTTCATTAATCTTATGAGGTATATATACATAAGATATAACACATAAAGTCTATCACCCACCTAATATTCACCTAACACTCACCTAACATTACATAAAGTCAAGAGTACACCTAACACTCACCTAACATTACATAAAGTCAAGAGTACAACAAACACTCACCTAACATTACATAAAGTCAAGAGTACACCTAACACTCACCTAACATTACATAAAGTCAAGAATACACCTAACATTTCCTAATAGTCAAATATACATTTAAGATTTACTAATACAGTCAATTACGCATTCTATCACTAGTATCTTTACCGCGGCTCAATAGTTTTTGCTGCAAAGTGAAGACAGCTTCCCCATTTTATTTGACAAGTGATACCAATGCCAGAGATATCATTTCTGAGGAAGAACTTGACATTCCCACGTCGCTCTTCGACGATAAGGTACGTCCAGGTTCAATTTTTTTTTTCTCTTTATTTATTCTCATTTGTTAACAAAAAAAAATGTGGATTAGTAACATAAACTGATATAGCTGAAATAATATAAATAAATAAATAAAGTAATTTTATACGCTCAATTAGCTTCTAAAATAACATAAATTATTTAAATTTAATTTGTTTCATAAAACACAATTTAAATTATTCGTCTCAAATTCTTTTGTAGGTAATTTCGATTGTAGAGAATCACGCATACTTTATAATTTTAAAATTACAAGTTTTCATACTCATGAGTACAATTCCAAATTTGTGAATGGAAATTATAATCTTGATTCTCATTAATTTAAAAAATTTATTTAGTATTGTGAGTGGTTGTTTTTATTTTTGATGTTGTTTGATGTTGAGTTTCTATATTTTTAATTAAATTTTCTATTAAGTTAGTAAAAATTTTGAACTTAAAAGTTTTTAGAATTTTGATTCACATGCCATATGTTTAAATATACATTTTTTCAGATAAATATTTATTTTTGGATTAAATTTTATATCATCTAAAAGAAATAATTATTATAATAAATATAAACTGAACATATCCTCATCTTAGTGTGAGAGGTATATGAATTAATACATTTTCATTCAACTATAAGAAACTTTACTAATAATTAAACTTGTTAGTACAAGTGACTTTGGTTATTGTTTAAATTAAAATAAATATTTGATAAAAATAATAGGTGGTATATTGAAGGAAAAACAAAAATTTAGCCAATTCAATTTATAAAGTGTTTAAACAAGTATTTTCATTTTAGCTTTTGTGGACTAAATTCTTTATTCCATTGATAAGAACACAATTAATATTATTTCACATTAGTAATATAATTAAGTGTTCCTTGGATGTTGATAATGGATGCATGACTGCATCATCAAGTGTAGTTGTTATTTTATAGTTTTTATCCTTTTTTGTTGTCGACGTCACTGTTTCGTAGTCTTCCATTTAAAGCTACATTCATTGGTTATGCAATTGTTACTATATAAAGATATTAAACGTTTACTTCTCTAATAGCAACAAACACTCTTTAAACTTTTTAAAACTGATTTATCCAAGAAGATTAAAACTGCTCTATCTGCAGGTTGTGTCCCCCAACTTGGAGATCTTGAGAGTTTGTAAAATTCCCGTCGAGAAGATTTGGCACAACTTACTTCCACCGAAGTCTTCTTGTGTTCAAAATTTAACTCAATTGAGTATAGAAAACTGTGGTAATTTAAAAGAGTTTTTTTCATCTTCTATGGTAATCACGGAAGAGTCGAGAAAAGAAGAAAAGAGGGATATAATATCATTCCCTAAATTAAACTACCTGGAGATGGCATACCTTACAAAGCTAATGAGATTGTGGTCAGGATATTATATTGAATTTCCATCATTAAAAGAATTCGAGATATGGTTATGTCCTGAATTGAAGACATTCATTTTCGATGATAAGGTACATTATATTTCTTAAATTTATATCTTCTATTTGTTTATATTTTTCTTAAATTTCTTATTATACAAGCTTTCTGATTTTAAGAGGAAATGGAAATTATGAACATGGACAACTTGAAATTATCCATAAGGTGTTTTAGTCAATTCAATTTTCATTGTTTAAAGATATATTTTAATTTTAGCTATTGTGGATTAAATTCTCACTCCATTGATTTCAACACTGCTCCCATTAAATTATTAAATGTTGATAATGGATGCAACGATTGCATCATCAAGAGTAGTTAAATTATAGTTTCTATCTTTTTTTGTTGTCGAAGTTACAACTTCGGTAGTCTTCAATTTAAAGTAACATTTTGGTATTGCAGTTGTTATATATAGATATTATATGTTTACTTCTTTCATAGCAACAAACACTCTTCAAATCTTATGGCATCTCTTGTATACATGATAAATAATTGTTACCTGATTCATGCAAGAAGATTGAAACAGCTCTATCTGCAGGTTGTGTCCCTCAACTTGGAGGTCTTGGAGGTTTATAATATTCATGTCGAAAGGATTTGGCACAACTTACTTCCAACGATGTCTTCTTGTGTTCAAAATTTAACTCGGTTGATTATAAAAGACTGTGATAATTTAAAAGAGCTCTTTCCATCTTCTATGGTAATCACAGAAGAGTCGAGAGAAGAAGAAAGAAAGGATAAAATATCATTCCCTAGATTAAACTACTTGGAGTTGAGTACCCTTGCAAAGCTGACAGGATTGTCGTCGGGATATTATATTGAATTTCCATCATTGAAAACATTCAAGATAAGTAGGTGTCCTAAATTGGAAACATTCATTTTCGATGATAAGGTACATAGATTTACTTAGATTTATATATTCTATTTGTTTATGTTTTTCTTAAATTTCCCCTTATAGTTTTATGATATTAATTTAACTGACCTTTTCTCCATTTATTTAGAACTAATTTGTTATTTCTTTATTTTTGGATATATATTTTCCAATTATTTTCAGTTATAATCAGAAAGAATCATCTTTTAACTCAATAACGTATATACTGCAGGTTAGAGTTCCTAACTTAGAGGAAATGGAAATTATGTACATGCACAACTTGAAGATGATATGGCACAATCAACTTGATAGGGATTCCTTTCGCCAATTAAAATCATTGCAAGTTACGTATTGCGACAAGCTATTGACTCTGTTTCCATCGAACATGTGTGAAAGGTTATTGAGCCTAATGTTTCTAGAAGTTTCTGATTGTGGCTCTTTAGAAGAAATATTTGATCTCCAAGGAATAATTTCTGAAGGAGGAAATTCTATAGCAGCAGCAACTCAATCGACAGAATTGCCCTTTCAAACCTGCAAAATTTAAGAGTTTCAAGATGTCTCCGTCTGAAAAATCTGTTTGCTGCATCTATTGTTGCGAACGAGGGAGTATCAGAACAAGAAGTGCCTGTTAGATTTTGCTTTTCAAAATTGACCTGGTTGCAACTGGTTCAGCTACCAAAACTTAGAAACTTTTATCCTGGTAGACATAAAGTGAATGTCATGTATTGAAAACGTTGGTCTTGTCTGGTTGTGGTACTGACGAGGAGTGCCAAATGCAGCAATCCCTTTTGCTCGAAGAGGTATGGGACCCTTTTCTCTTCTTCTACTGTGTGAATTGGTTAAATTGTTTTATGTATGGTGTATGAAATTGTTTGAGGGATCATAATAGCTACTTGCATTTTATATGGTTGGTTGTTAGGCCTTCCCCTGCTTGGAGAATTTGACATTAGCCAGAAAACATGTCATGGTGATGTGGCAGGGCCATGTTTCGGAATATCTATTTCACAAACTTAAAATTCTTGAAGTTGAGCATGATGAATCGGCAGTTTTGCCGGTTGGCATCATTCAAAGATTTCAGAATCTGGATAAGCTTTCACTTTCAAATGGTTCATACAAAGAGATCTTTTCATATGGGGAGGATACACGGGCAGCAATGGCAGCAGCGACACCTATAAAACTGAAAATATTAGTTCTTAAAGAGCTTGGAAATCTGAAGTACATGTGGAAACAAGACTCCAAATTGAACTTAATTCTTCAAAATCTTGAAGATCTAAGAGTATCCGAGTGTCCCAGTTTGATCAACCTATTGCCGCTTTCAGCTTCTTTCCAAAATCTAACAAATTTCAAGTTGGTGGCTGCAATAGTTTGGAAAACTTGGTAACTTCCTCCACGGCCAAAACTCTGGTGAAGCTAAAAAAATGGATATATTTAGCAGCACAAACATTACAGAAGTGGTAGGAAATCAAGGAGATGTAATAGATGATAAATTATTTTCAACAGCTTGAAGAGTTTGTCACTCAAAGGTTTACCAAGTCTCACGAATTTCTGCTCTTGGAATTGCACCTTAGAATTCCCATCTTTAGAAGAATTAAATGTGTCCCACTGCCCGAAAATGAAGATATTCTCTCGAGGAGACTTGATCACGCAAAGGTTACAGAAAGTCAAGATTAACCAGACATCGGTTGAATTATGCCCGGACATGACCTTACACAGCCA